>MU691407.1:29024-69062 GCA_026770625.1 Nicotiana glauca
GGGGGGGGGGGGGGAGGGGTTATCTTTATTGGGAAAATTAAGTTCATATATAGAACTAATTGTAAGGTGACACATCGTGATACGTGGACTGGTAAAAAAGATGTAGTTGGCGACGAATAGGCACGACATTCAAGAAAAATAGGAAATATAGGTGCTCGACCCTCTTTATGTTTGAAGGTCATATTAAGAGAATGAATCTAATAGAAAAAAGTGTATGGATATATATTGTTAGTAACTAATAGGCATTAAATACGAAAAATATTAGGGAATCTGTATTGAATAAAATATGATTACTAATTATAACGTTACATTAAATGCCATTAATTATCAATAATGGCACTATTATTATAGAAACAAAACATACTACCTAGAGATAACTATAAAAGGAGAAGATTGATTATTTGTAAAGACATAAAATACTATTGGAATATATTGATTTACTTTGCTTTATATTCAGCTGTTATTTATCAGTTATTCTTATTTCTACTTGATTATTAGTAGCCCGAGTTCTTCTAAAATAAGCTTTGGCCGAAATCCCAATTTTTGGTTAAACAAATAACTCACTTCATAAAAGGATAAAAATCATTCAATACATAAGCATAACAAGGTATTTAATCCAAACTTTAAACATGAATACTTCCATAAACAAGATTCAAGTGTTAGAAATAAATATTACACACATAGATATACAATACAAAGCAAGGAAATGAAGAAATAAACATAAATGGGTAAGAAACCCTTAACCAGAAGCTTCAAATCTTCAAACCCAAGTGTGTGTGCAAAACCCTAGCTTCAAGACTTGTTCTCTCTAGTCTCTTGGAACTGAAAATAAGCCAAATATTAGCCAAAGATCCTCAAAATATCTACTAGGTTGAGTATTTGTGGGTTTGGAAATGAGAACATGTGAAATGCCTAAATTGCCCAGGTCTAATTCCCGTTGAGCGCACCTGCAGATGAATTCTCGCAGATACGGATACCTTATCGCAGAAGCGGGAAGTTGAAGGATGTCTGAGACCGAAGATGCAGGCTCCCAAAGCGCAGATGCGTTATCGTAGAAGTAGAAAATTACTTGCAGATGCTATTCCTGGCAAAAGGCTCAGCTCCGCAGATGCGTTTCAACTCCCGCAGATGCAGGGTCGCTTCTGCGATCACTCTTCCGTAGATGCAGAATCACAAGAGAGTTTTGCATTGTTTTCACCCTTTTTTTGCTCAATTCCACTTCAATTCAATTCAAATCACTTCACAGAATCATTTACCTGAAAATCTAACAATACACACATAAAAGACCTCATATTATAGTTAAAGGACATAAAAGCTAAAGAAAAGAGACTAGAACAAGTGGTAAAAACACCACTCATCAGGTATAACCAGTTGAAGATCAGGGACTCAGATATTCTTAAGATAGCTTTCAGGACCAGATATGGCCATTTGAGTTCCTTGTGATGTCTTTTGGGCTAAACAATGCCCTAGCAGCGTTCATGCATTTGATGAAAAGCGTGTTTCGGCCTTATCTCGACTCATTTGTTATTGTATTCATTGATGATATTCTGGTGTACCCACGTAGTCAGGAGGAGCACACTGAGCATTTGGGAGTTGTATTGCAGCGGTTGAGGTATGCAAAGTTCTCCAAGTGTGAGTTTTGGCTCTGTTTAGTTGCGTTCTTGGGGCACGTGGTGTCCAACAAGGGTATTTAAGTTGATCCAAAGAAGATAGAGGCAGTTCAGTTTTGGTATAGACGGTCCTCAACCACAAAGATTCGCAGCTTTCTGGGTTTGGCGGGTTATTACCGCCGGTTCGTTCAGGGATTTTCATCTATAGAATCACCCTTAAACAATTGACTCAAAAGGGTTCTCCTTTCATGTGGTCAGATGAGTGTGAGGCGAGCTTGCAGAAGCTCAAAACTACCTTGGCCACAACTCCAGTGTTAGTTTTGCCATCAGCTTCAGGTTCTTATCTGATATATTGTGATGCTTCTCAGGTTGGCATCGGGTGTGTATTTATGCAGTAGGGCAGCGTGATTGCTTATGCTTCGTGTCAGTTGAAGCCCCATGAGAAGAACTATCCTGTTCATGATTTGGAGTTTCTTGCATTGTTCACGCGTTAAAGATTTGGAGGCATTATCTCTATGGTGTGTCTTGTGGGGTATTTACTGATCATCGTAGCCTCCAATGCTTGTTCAAGCAGAAAGATCTCAATTTGAAGCAGCGGAGATGGTTGGAGCTGCTCAAGGACTATTATATTACTATCTTGTACCATCAGGGGAAGGCTAATGTAGTGGCCGATGCCTTGAGTAGGAAGGCGGTGAGTGTAGACATGTAATTTTTGACCCTCCCCAAGATTTTACACATTTTAGCGTAAAATATTTAGTTTAGGTTTAGTATCGCTATTCGAAATAGTTTTGACTCTTTTACTTTATTTTATCACAAAAATGAAAATTACAAAAATATGTTCTTTTATTTAGCTAATTAATATTTTATCTAGTTACTTTTGATTTATCTACCTTACATAAAATTCAAAAATACAAAAATAGATCCACTTTATTTTTAGGAATATTAATTTAATTTTACAATGATTTTTCTATTTTTTATCTTTTAGTATGATATTTGAAAAATACCAAAAAATAGATTTGTTTTAACGGTTAGTAAAAACAAATCAGTTTTATTTTTATAGTTATTTTATTTAAGTAGGATTAATTAAAAAATAATGTAGTATTTTTAGTCTTGTTTTAAAAAAAGAATATGAAATTTGAAGCTAATTTTGTTTGGTCTTAATTGAAGAGGTCCAAAGTGATGGCCTAATTTTAAAGCCCAAACCCTAAGACCTACTTCACCTTCTTCTTATTCATCCTAACACACATTTTAAACCTAGACATTAAAAAAAACCTATAGAACCCTAGCAAGAAAAGGACCCAGCCGTTTTTTCTGATTTTAAAAACACAATAAGCCTTGAACTTCATCTTCTTCAACCCTAGACAATCCCTCAACACCATTCTTCTTCCTTGGACACAAGCTTCAGCCGCTATCCATCAAGGAGAAGCTTCTTCTTATTCATTGAAACAAAAACCTCCAACTGATCCTCTCTTCTTCATCTTCTTAACAAGAACCATAGGAACATACCCTCTTAATAAGCCACAAAACCCAAACGACCCTCCCCTGAACCTCTTCTTCTCCTCCTCCATGAGAACACCATAATTCTCCTCTTCAACACACCCCTTTAGCATAACACTGAAGAGATCAGAACCCCAAACATGGACCATCTTCTTCAATCTTAAGACCTAGATACACCTTAGAACCCTAATCCAACGCCACTCCCCTCATCTCCAAAACACCAGCAGCAACCTTCACGCCATCAGACCCGCCGAAAACCACCAGCAGTAGTTTGCTGGAACCCAAACACACACACACATGCACGAAAACACATGCACACGCATACCAACACAGTCGAAACCCAAAACAAAATATAGTAATATTTTATTTTCTTTTGCTCAACGTTATTTTGAAAGGAAATTCGAAACAAAAATTAAGTTGTGCTGAAAATTGAATTCGTTTCTTCTAAGTTTTGGTCTCACTTCAAAAATCAAAAAAATTAATTAAAAAAAAACAAGTTTCATCTTTGGATTTTGTTAAAAACTGGGGTAAAGCTAAGGAGGTGTTCAAATTTTGGGGTCATCATTCGTGTTTCCGGTTGTTGCTCGTTGTCTTTGTTTGAAGATCTGTTGAAATCACTCCATTTCTAATCCGCGAGCTCGAAGTAGCAGTTGATATGCACTTGATTTGAAGCTCCGTTTTTCAATGTAAAAGGAAGAATCCTAAGGTTCATTTCTTTCCATTTTTTTCTGTTTCTTTGGTTTATCGTCTAGGAGTTGATTGTGCTTGTTTGCGATTCATGCCAATATTGTGTTTTGAGATTATTTTTGAATGTTCGTTTCAAATTTACTTGGTTGATGTTCTGTTACTTGTTTCATTTATTTTGATTTCTTGTTTCATGAAAGGAGATGTGATATTAAGTTTGCTTGCCTTAGGCGTGCTAATTAAATAAATCATCACGGCTAAGGTATCGGTTTCCGTGGCATAGTCGTGATACATAATTCTCAAATTCGGGTATGCATTTCATGTGATCCGATCATAGCAACAATGAATAACAATAATAAAAATAAACATGTTGCAAATCGCTGGTGCATTTCATATAGTGTGATTTGCAATGTGTACCAAAATGTGAAAATTGTGACTTGTTCTAGAAAATAATCCTATAAACATTAATAGTGGTTAGAAAGCTAAAAAAATGCACGTAGGTTTAAAATGTGTAATTAATCAGATAATTAGGCTAATTATTAATAGTTAAGTGACCATGCTAAAACCACGAAACCCAGGAATGCCTAACACCTTCTCTCAGGTTAACAGAATTTCTTACCCACATTTTTGTGTTCGTAGACCATAAATAGAGTCAACTTCCTCAATTCGGGATTTTATACCGGTGACTTGGTACACCACAAATTATCCCAAGTGGCGACTTTAAATTTGAATAAATAATCACGTTTCAGTTATTGTCACTTTAATTGGAAAACTTCCCTATACCCTTCTGGGTAGGAAAAGGAGGTGTAACAGTGAGTATGGATAATTTGGCATATATTCCTGTTGGGGAGAGGCCTCTTGCAGTTGATGTTCAGGATTTGGCCAATCCGTTTGTGAGGTTGGATGTTTCGGAACCCAGTCGGATCTTAGCTACTGTGGTTTATCGCTCTTCCTTATTTGATCGCATCAGAGAGCGCCAGTATGATTATCCTCACTTGCTTGTCCTCAAGGATAGAGTTCAGCATGGCGATGCTAGAGATGTGACTATTTGGTGATGATGGGGTATTGAGGATGCAAGGCCGAATATGTGTGCCCAATAAAGATGGACTTCGGGAGTTGATTCTTGATGAGGTTCATAGCTCGCGATATTCCATCCATCTGGGTGCCGCGAAGATGTATTAGGATTTGAGACAACACTATTGCTTGAGAAGGATGAAGAAGGATATAATGGGATTGTAGCTTGGTGTCTCAATTGTCAGTTGGTGAAATATGAGCATCAGAGACCGGTGGCTTGATTCAGTAGATAGATATTCCAAAGTAGAAGTGGGTGCGGATCACCATGGATTTCGTAGTTGGACTCCCACGGACTTTGAGAAAGTTTGATGCTATTTTGGTGATTGTGGATCGGATGACCAAGTGTACGCACTTTATTCCTGTGTGTACTACCTATTCTTCATAGCCGTTAGCTGAGATTTATATCTGAGAGATTGTTCGCCTGCATGGTGTCCCAGTTTCTATCATTTCAGATAGAGGTAATCAGTTCACACAACAGTTCTGGAGAGCCGTAACAACGAGAGTTGGGTACTTAGGTTGAGTTGAGCACTGCTTTTCACCCTCAGACGGACGGGCAGTCCGAGCGCACTAAGATATTGGAGGACGTGTTGCGCACTTGTGTTATAGATTTTGCGGGTTCATGGGACCAGTTTCTACCGCTCGTGGAGTTTACTTACAACAATAGTTATAAGTCAAGTATTCAGATGGCTCCATATGGGGCTTTATATGGGAGGCGGTGTAGATCTCCAGTAGGTTGGTTTGAGCCAAGCGCGGCTAGGCTTTTGGGTATAGACTTGGTACATGATGCTTTGGTCAAGGTGAAAGTGATTCAGGAGTAGTTTCGTACAGCGCAGTCAAGACAAAAGAGTTATGCTGACAGAAAGGTTCGGGATGTGTCTTACATTGTTGGGGAGAAGGTTCTACTGAAGGTTTCACCCATGAAGGGTGTTATGAGATTTGGGAAGAAAGGCGAATTGAGCCCTCAGTTCATTGGGCCTTTTGAGGTGCTTCGGAGGATTGGGGAGGTGGCTTATGAGCTCGCGTTGCCACCTAGCTTGTCGAGCGTGCATCCGATATTTCATGTGTCCATGCTTTGGATGTATATTGGCGATCTATCTCATGTTTTGGATTTCAGCACTACTCAATTAGACGGTGATTTGACTTATGATATAGAGTCAATAGTTATTTTGGAGCGGCAGGTCCGAAAGTAGAGATCAAAGGATATAGCATCAGCGAAAGTGTAACGGAGAGGTTGGCCCATGGAGAAGGCTACTTGGGAGATCGAGCGGGAGACACGGAGCAGATATCTACACCTGTTTGAGACTTCAGGTATAATTCTCAACCCGTTCGAGGACGAACGTTTGTTTGAGAGGGGGAGGATGTAACGACCTGGCTAGTCGTTTCTTGAGTTATAGCCTTGTTTTCCTCATTTCTACTTCTTTATATGTTGCTCATCTATATTTTATCATATCGTGTTGGTTGGTTCGGGTTTTGAGTGATCTTGGGGTGGGAATGAGACACTTAGTCTCTAATTTAGAAGTTTAAATTGGAAAAGTCAAACAGATGCTGACTTATGTGTAGAAGATCTCGGATGCAAATTGTGATGGTTCGGATAGCTCCATTAGGTGATTTTGGACTTAGGAATGTGTTCGGAAGGTGATTTGGAGGTCCTGGCAGATTTAGGCTTGAATTAGCGAAGTTAAAAATTTGGCGTTTCTCGGTCGGTAGTGGAAATTTAGATATCAAGGTCGAAATGAAATTCTGGAGATTGGAGTAGGTTCATAGTTTCATTTGAGATGCGTGTGCAAAATTTTAGGTCGTTCGGACGAGCTTTGATGGGTTTCGACATTATTTGCGTAATTCGGATGTTTTGAAGTTCTTAGGCTTGAATCTGAGAGTGATTTGTTGTTTTGATATTGTTTGGAGTGATCCAAAGGTTGGAATAAGTTTAAATAGTGGTATATGACTTGTTGGTATTTTTGGTTGTGGTCCCAAGGGCCTCGAGATGAAATCGGATGGTTAACAGAAAGATTGGAACTTGGTTTGAGCAGCTAAAGTTGCTGCTTCTATCATTTTTGCACCTGCGGATTGGGGACCGCATGTGCGAGGTCGTAGATGCAAGAGGGAGGCCGCAAATGCGATTAATTGGGAGCTGAGGCAAATCCTCAGATGCAGGTGTTGACCGCAGAAGCAAGATTTTAAGGGTTAAGTAAAAACTGCACCTGTAATGATTTTTTCGTAGGTGCGGCATTGCAGAAGCGACATGGTGACTGCAGATGCGGAAAACGCTGGGCAGAAAGTATAAAAGGCCTCCTTCGTGAATTTTGCCTAATTCCTCCATTTTTGAAGATGGGTGTTGAGTTTGGGTAGTGATTTCTCAAGAGGGATCAAGGGTTATCAGTTGGGTAAGCTACTTAAGCTTTATTACTTGTGTCTATGGCAATTTTTCCGTTGTTTAATCATGATATTATTGGAAATTAGGGAAGAAATTTAAGGGATTAGGACTTGATATTGGAGAGTTTAATTTGAGGATTTGAGGGGCCATTTGACGTCAGACTTTGATGGTTTTTGTATGTATAGACTCGGGAGTGAAAGGAGTTTCTAGTTTTGTAATTTTTAGCGGATTTGAGAGGTGGGCCCGGGGGCTAGGTTTGAGCAAATTCGGATTTTTGGTCTAGTTTGATAAATTTTGTGTGGGATTCATTCCTTTAGCGTATATTGATGATAATATACTGATTTGGGTTTGATTCGGAGCATTTGGAGGCCGAATCGAGAGCAGGGCTTCGCGGGTTAGAGTTTTGGCTTGGTTTGAGTTAAGTAACGCTTCCAAACTTGGTTCTGAGGGTTCAAAACACCAAACTATGAGTTCTATGATTAAATATTGAGGTGACACAAATTCCACGTGACGGGCGTGTGGGCGTGCACTGTGAGAATTGCGGCCTAGATCATTCCATGGCACCGCTTAGTGACTCTTTCTAGCTGATATCTGTGTTGTGATTATGCGATTAAGTTAATGAGCTATAAATCATGGTAATTATCATGTTAGGGCATCACGCAAATACTGTTGAGGCCCGAGTGGTCATTTCTTGCTGTAACCTCATTAGTTTCATTGATACTCTGTACTTAAATTTGTTCATGCATATCATATTATGTCTCTGTCTCGGTTGTTGTCATTTGGCACATCATACTATTGTTTCAGCCTAGTATTATGACATTGTGAGCCCGTGTATGTGAGACTAGAGAGTGATGACTGAGTGAGGCCGAGAGCCTGATTATGAGTGACAGATATGGGATCGGGCTGCACGCCACAGCGGATTAGTGATTATACCTTCGTCGGCTTGTTATAGCGCTTGGGCTTAAAGGAGCCCCTCCGGAGTCTAGACACCCCTAGTGAGCGCAGTTGATATTATTGAGGGATGGATCTTCCCTAGACATGGATCTTGTCCGAAGTAGTTATACCTGGAGATGGATCTTTTCCATAGGGTTGGAAAGGCCTTCCTCGGTACTAGGTGACTGTGTCAGTGATGTGTATATACTCCGGGATGGATCTTCCCTGGGCCGAATGGCCATATACAGTACCGAGTGGGTGAGCACTTGAGAGTGGAGGTACATTGTACATTTTCATGTTTTATGTACGTTGGTACATAGAGGTTTTCTAAGCTTTATACATCACATTGTTCAGATTTGTATTTACTTACTATTGAGCTAAATACTTGAACTACAAGCATGCATACTTTGCTGTACAATTTAATTGTGTTACATGAGAGGTTTAGTTCATCACTACCTGTCATTCCATAGTTTGGACTTGTTACTTACTAAGTTGGTGTACTCACATTACCCCCTGCACCTTGTATGCAGATCCAGGTATCTCAGGCCACGGTAGCGGCTGTTGACTATTCCAGACGCAAATTTCATCGGAGATAGCGAGGCAGCTGCCTGACGTTCACAGTCCTATCTTTCTCCTTCTTTATCTTCCTTCTAGTATATTTTTGGCTACTTTCAGACTATTTTGGTCTTTTTATGTTTTTGGAACGATTGTAGCATTGCTCATGACTTAGTGACACCCGAGATTGGGCTTTTACTTCTCCGCATTTTGGTTTTCAATTTTATATCTTATATGCAATTTCAGTTGAAAAAGGTTGTTATTAAGTTTTTAATTAAATGTTGAACTGTTTTGGGAATGTGTCGACTGACCTAGTTTTATGATAGGCGCCATCACGACCGGGTTTATTTTGGGGTCGTGATAGAAGAAAATAAAAAAATAAGAACAAAGTACGTACAATTACATAGAATTACAAGAAGTAAAGGTAGAGAATAAAAAGTAAATAATGTACACAAAAAATATATTTTAAAATTAAATAGAAATTTAAAAGTAAAAATAAAATAAAATAAAAATAAGTTAAATTATGGAAATAAAATGTTCTACAGAAAATAAAAATAAAAAGGAAAGAAATTAAAAAGTAACCTTGTAATTACACAGTGTAATTACCACCAATTCTTACCTCCCTTGAGAATTGGAGAGTGTAATATCACGATAAAAAATTTACTAGTCGTGATGACACCTAATCTAACCCGCTAGGTCAACCAATTAAGAGTTAACACAATTCTAATAAACTAAAGGTGATCCACAAATGATATATCCGGATTGCATATAATATCCGAAGGATTAGTAGTACAAGTCATGAGCTACTAAGACTGGATTAAGCAAAAACTCATATGAAATAAATACAACTTATATTTGAAATGTACATAAAAATAATTCAACTTTAAAGCTACCTAGGGACAAGTGGTAGCCACATCCGGAAGGCACGAACATCTTTAGTGTCTGCTCCCGTCATCCACCGTAGCTCCGCTCCAAGATCTACATGCAAGGTGCAGAAGTGTAGCATAAGTATAACCGACCCCAAGTACTCAATAAGTATCTTGACTAACCTCGGTGAAGTAGTGATGTGATTTTTTAGTTAAAAAATACTCACTAATATAACCTGTGCAGTAGACTAGCAATAGAACAATACTAAAATATAACAGAAAAAGTACAAGAAACAAATACGAAGCAGTAAATGATTATTAGAAGAAATCACGATTAGTATTCCTCAATATTACGACCAATCCTTTCCTTAAAGCGATAACCAACAAACCACGGTAGTAAAGCCTTAACTTTCATAGTGTGATAAAAGTACTCAAGATATCAAATCAAATGGCAGGGCCACATCCGTCGTGCATTTGTCTCATCCTCACCAAATATTCGTATAACAGTACCAACCAGGTGAAAAAAATAACAATAGCAGTAATGACAAAGTGAAAAATACACAGGTAGCAATAACAAACAAGGCAGTACTTACAAATGATGGTAACAAACTAGGTAGAAAACATAGAAGTAATGGCAACAGTTAAGAAAGAAAACATAAATGTCACTAGCTAACATGATAGAAAGCCAAGATGTAGATATAACAAACAAGAGGAAAAGCATGATCTTTATGAGCTAACAAGTAGAAGGCATGAATAACTAACATGGTAAAAGGCTTATACGAAAATACAACAAATGAAGAACCTCATAGATGTAGGTATGACAAACAAGAAGGAAATCATGATATTTGCAAGTTAAGCAGATAGAAAGCATGTATAATACACCTACAATTGAGGTAGAGGACAAAGATAAAAGAACAACGACACATCACATAAAAACATAGGTGCAACAATAATAGCTCAAGATAAATGCATGAATCTATATACGAGGAAAAGATATCACAACATAACACATGTCTCTCGTCCTCGCCTGCATAGAAACACCCTTCGTGCCATGAACATATGGTAATATAAAAATATGATAATGTAAATAAAATGGCACGACATCACCCTTCGTGCTTTTACTCTCATCCTCACGTGATAATATAAATGAAATGGCACGGCATCACCCTTCGTTCTTTTACTCTCATCCTCACATGATAAATGTAAATGAAATGGCACGGCATCACCTTCGTGCTTTACACTCTTCTTCACATTATAATGTATATGCAACGACACGACATCACCCTTCGTGCTTTACACTCATCCTCACATGATAATGTATATGCAATGGAACGGCATCACCCTTCGTGTTTTACACTCTCCTTCACCAAGCACATGTATATCAATAACAAGCTAGGTAGGAAGGATGAATAACATCAAAGAGAGTGATTAAGCAAATATTCTAAATGAACATCAATCACAGCTTTCAAGCCAATAACAATTCAATAACCTCAAGAACCTTATTGTTAAAGTATTTCAACAAGTCTAAAAAATTATCATCAACTCAAGTATAGAATCCAATATCTCTAGAATAACGGTTGTAGCGATTTATAAATGATTACGCATGGTGATGACCGAATTTAACACATCAATAGTTTCATAAAAATTTGTCAAATTTTAATCAAGTTATAATATGATAAATCTTAGTTTCTAGCATTTAGTTTCATATTCTTAATAATCTAGAAGTTAAGCAAGACATGTAGCAAGATTGTCACATAATTCTACAAGGTACAATTAATCGTATAATTTACCCCCGAGCATGATTAACTTTGGAACATGCATATACCCTTGCCACCTCTTATATGCATCACTCCAACATTTAGCAAATAATGTCAATTAGTAGGAAAAATTTTCCTATCAAAGTTGGGCAAGAAACTTACCTCAAAAAATCCCAATCGATGCACAACAAGCGCCATCCCGCTCAAATCATCCTTCGAACGGCTCAAATTTGCCAAAGGCAACTCAAAATTACCAAATAATACCATAGGAAGCAAACCCAATCGATAAAAAGGTCAAATCTTTTCACATTTACTCAAAGTCAACCAAAAAGTCAAATCCGAGCCCTCACCTCAGAACCCGACAAAATTCACAGTATCCGACAACCCATTCAATTACGATTCCAACCATGTTAATTTAACCCAAATTCGACTCCAAATCTATGTTCAAAACTCAAAATTTCACTTTAGAAAAATTTAGTCAAAAACTCCCAATTTCTCTTTTGAAATCATCAATCAAATGCCATTAAAAAGAATATAGATTCATGAAATAATATCAAAACCGAGTAGAAAATATTTAACCAATCCATGTGGTGAAAATCGTGTCCAAAATTGCCTAAATCCAAGCTCCATAGCTCAAAATATGATAAAATGACTCAAGGTCCGAAAATAGAGTACTTACAACCACTGAACAAAAATACTCATCGTGATTGCAGGAATCCCTTTGCGATCGCGATATACAGACGCGACTGCCACAAGATTACACTTTGTGTTCGTGGAACATTCCTCACTAATGCAACTCACAGCTGACTCAAAACTTCGTGAACGCGGCTCCAACTACGTAAAAGCGATGAAGGAGTCCTCGATCTCTACCTCTCAGCTCACACTACGCAATCGCGAACGCGAAAAAGACTTGCCCCAACTCTATGCAAACACGGTCGACCTGTCATGAATGCGATAAAGAAAATCCCCCAGTTCCATAAATCATTATGCGATAGCGGCCATTTCTTCGCGATCACGAAGAACAACAAAGACATTAGCAAACGGTAGAAACCAACAACTCCAAGCTAATCCGGAATGATCCGAACCACCCGAACACTCAACTGAGCCCCTCAGAACCCTGTACAAACATATCAACAAGTCCCAAAACATTATACAGACCTACTCGAGGCCTCAAATCATACATAACATAATCCAAATCATGAATCACACCTCAAATTGAACTAAATGAACTTTCAATTTCCAAAACTCATGCCGAACCATATCAAATCAACTCGGAATGACCTCAAATTTTGCGGACAAGTTCCAATGACGCAATAAACCTATTCTTAGTCCCAGAAGAAAAATTTGAACATGATATCATCAATGTCAACTTCCAGCCAAACTTATGAACATTTTAAAACTCCAAACTACCAACTTCCGACAATTAATGCCAAAACCTTCAACAAACATCCATATGCAAATCTGGGAAAAACGCCCAAGACTAAAATTACCACCCGAACCTAAAGGAATCATCTAAACTCCGATCGGGGTCAAATATGCAAAAGTCAAACTTGGTCAACTCTTCTAACTTAAAACTACTAACATGATAATCCGTCTTTCGAATCGATCCTAAATCAACTGAAAACCAAAACTAACGATTCACACAAGTCATAATACGTCTTATGAAGATACTCGAGACTTCAAACAACTAAACAGAATGCAAATGCTCAAAATGACCAATTGGATCATTCTATCATCCCCCACATAAACACATGTTCGTCCTCGAACGTGTAAAGAGTCGTTCTAAGACCATCAAATCAGGGTGTAACCGTACCATGCATATACCCAAGGGTAATCCCACATCAGTTTGATCCATATATGTTTGCCAACACAACATAGCTGGAGATCTTGATGTCAACTTTAGTCCGTGAACCTTAAAAAACAATTTCCAACATTCGGGATTCATTATAAGATCCAAACTCTCACATCCATACACCACATAAGTCTGAACAAGTTGTATTAAGCCATATCTATAACCCAAGATGCAATCACGTAATATACCACATCATTCAGATACTCATAACAACAACTGCTGAGCACCATAGCTGCCCAAAGGCAAATCTAGTACCGACAGTAAACTGCATATCAAATAAAACCTTCGTACACTGTCGATGAGTAAATAAATATGTAGAATCTCTTAACAACTCATCTGATCAATAAGCAAGAAGCTCACTCGTCCGACCAGGGCCATTGCCCAAATCCTTAGCGAAAATATGGTATCATTCTTCCAAACATTCCTTATCCCAATACGATAGTGCAAATGATAGGTCTAGAAATCTCATATACGCCAATACAAACAGCCTAACCGACAAGTAACACTAGAAGCCATATGGAGTCCCACGCAGCGTGGTCCATACACCAAATAAGTAATAATTCAGACATGGCAGATAATAGTAAGAAAGTTAAATAAGAAAGCTACTAAGCAAGTTAAGTGAGCAGGGTAATTTTAACATTTTCCTATGAATTAGTTTCAACAACGTGAAATAAAGATAGATGAAATAAGCATAAAGAGTCACATCTCACCATATTACCATTGTGATGCACAACTCGATCCAACCACCTCAATCTGCCTAGGGGTACCCATCGAGCCATAATGCTTGGCTCACTGATCACATATGCATCAATATCAAGCACGGTAGAGTGCAAAAAATATAACTGTGGGAAGGTGATTAGGCATAAACAATACTAAGACAAGAACAACTATGGTGCCATGAGACAATGAACGCCACGAGGGCCATCTCACCCATGACACAATAATGCTATAACAGAATTAAAATATGCGTACGAATAATCATGTAGCCCTCATAACTCATCAGACCAGCAATTATCGTGGGAGATCTGATCGGCCTCAAGTAGGGCAATATGAGTGTTCGAGAGTATAGTCTCCTTTGTGACTCATTGGCTAGATATGCACCATCTATAGTTGCTACTATGCGGGATAGGATCCACGGGTTTATTGCAGGGTTGGCCCTAGAGTTAACTGAGGCATGTGCCACCGCTGCATTATAGGATAGTATGGATATCTCCTGGATTCAGGAACTCACCCAAAATATAGAAAGGGGTAGGCGTCAACAGTAGGATACGGAGAGGACCGAGTCAGGTTAGTGTAAGAGGATGAGATTTGCTGGTCTCATGAGCAGACTTAGGGTAGTTATAGGCCCCAGTAATTCGAACAGCCACCTAGGCCTCTACCATCTCAGTTATAGGGTTACACGTATGACCGTTATACTTAGTAAGGACCAGGTAAAAGCTCCCAAGCGTCAAGTTTGCAACGACAGCGAGGTTTAGGGCAGACATGGCCATTTCTGCTGTGGTGTGCCGTCTGCATAAATGACACTTGGGCCAATGCCGAGCCGATTTCAATGTTTGTTATACATGTGGGCATCTGGGGCATATGATGTGAGATTTCCCAAATAGAGATTCTGGGGGTATGGCACAACCAGCAAATTCAGCAACAAGATCATCTATGTGCGTGCGTCCTTTAGGGTGCGAGTCTCAGTCTCCGGCTAGTAGAGGTCGGGGCAAAGGTAGAGGTTCCTGTTCAAGCGAAAAACAGAATTGTAGCTATGCGTTAGCGGGTCGATAGGACCAGGAGTCCTCACCAGACGTTGTGACAGGTATGTTAACCATTTGCTCTCATAATGCTTATACCTTGATAGGCCCATGATCTACTCTATCGTGTATTACCCCATTTGTCGTGGGGAAGAGTGCTTGAAATACTAAGTGATCCTTTTAAGGTATCTACACCAGTTGGAGAATCGATTATTGCCAGACTGGTTTACCGAGGTTGTATGGTAACAATTTGCAATCGTCAAAACTCAGCCGACCTAGTTGAGCTAGAGATCCTGGATTTTGATGCTATCATGGGCATGGACTGGTTGGTAGCTTGTTATGCCATAGTTGATTGTCGAGCAATGATAGCTAGATTTCATTGTCCAGGTGAGCTAATCCTTGAATGGGTAGGTAATATAGCGACACCTAGAGGTAGGTTTATTTCCTTTCTGAAGTCAAGCAAAATGATCGCAAAATGGTGCATTTATCATATTGTACGAGTTAGAGATGTAGATGCTGAGATACCTACACTTCAGTCTATTCTAGTAGTAAAGGACTATGCGGATGTATTTCCAGATAAACTTCCAAGTATTCCTCCAGAGTGAGAGATTGATTTTGTCATCGATTTGTTCCCGGGAACTCAACCAATATCCATCCTTCCGTGTAGAATGGCACTTGCTAAATTGAAGGAGTTGAAGGATCAGTTAAAAGATTTGCTGGAGAAAGGTTTCATCAGGCCCAGTACCTCACTTTGGGGTGCACGGGTACTATTTGTATAGAAGAAATTATTTATATTATGTTCGTGTTGATGTATTCACAGATCATAAAAGCCTACAATTTATCTTCAAGGAAAAAGAGTTGATTTTTTGACAAAGGCGATGACTTGAGTTATTGAAAGATTATGGTGTAAACATTCTCTACCATCAACGGAAAGCTAATATTGTAGAAGATTCCTTAAGTCGCCATCTATGTGTAGCTTAGCACATGTAGAGGCCAAGAAAAGACAATTAACTAGAGAGATTCATCAATTGGCTTATTTGGGGGTTCGGTTAGTAGACTCTGGCAATGGTGGAGTCGTACTCCGAAATAATGCAAAATCATCTCTCATAGCTGAAGTAAAGGAGAGGCAGTATGAGGAACCAGAGTTGGTCGAGTAGAGAGAGCAAGTTCCATAGAAGAAGAATAGAGCTTAAGGGAGATGGGGTTCTCAAATACATGGGTCGTTTGTGTATTCCAGATATAGTAGGGCTACGAGATAGGATTATGTCAGAGGCACATTATTCGTGGTACTCCGTTTATCGTGGGTCGACGAAGATGTATCATGACATCAAGGATGTGTATTAGTGGAACGATATAAAGAAGAACATTGCTTAGTATGTCACTCAGTGTCCTAGTTGCCAGCAGGTGAAGATAGAGCACCAGAAGCTCGGAGGGCTAATGCAGACTATAGAGATCCCGACATAGAAATGGGAAGCAAACATGGACATTATCACGGGTTTACCTCGTTCTCATTGTAAGTTTGATTCCATATGGGTGATAGTCGATAGGATCACGAAATCAATCATACCGATCAAATCTACATATACAACAGAAGATTATGCAAAGTTATATATATTAAATAGATAGTGCGACTACACGGAGTACCAATATCTATTATATCTGACCATGGGGCCCAATTTACAGCATATTTTTGGAGGTCATTTCAGAAAGGTCTAGGGACTCAGGTGAATCTCAGCATAACTTTTCATCCATAGACTGATGGACAAGCCGAGCACATAATTCAGATGCTCGAGGATATGTTACGAGCATGTGTATTGGATTTTAAAAGAAGTTGGGATGAAAATTTACCTCTTATCGAGTTTGCATATAATAACAGTTACCACTCTAGTATCCAGATGGCTCCGTACGAGGCTTTGTGTGGGCGTAAGTGCAGATCTTATATAGGGTGGTTGGATGTTAGAGAATCTGGGTTACATGGGCCGGACCTAGTTCAACAGGCCATAGAAAAAGTAAAGCTTATCCGGGAGTGACTGTTGACAGCTCAGAGTCATTAGAAGTCATATATTCTGATGTACGGCGACGAGACTTAGAATTCAGGATTAATGACTAGCTATTCTTAAAGGTATCACCTATGAAGGGCGTGATGAGGTTTGCCAAGAAATGATCGCTTAGCCCACGGTATATTGGGCCTTATAAGATCATTCGGAGAGTAGGTCAAGTAGCTTATGAGTTAGAATTTCCCTCAGAATTAGAGTCTGTCCATCCGGTTTTTCACGTATCTATGTTATAGAAGTGCTTTGACGATCCTACCCTAGTGCTGCCCACAGATGATGTATAGATTATAGAGGAATTGTCATACGAAGAAATTTCGGTTGCCATCCTAGACTGACAAATCCGCAAACTATAGAATAAGAAGGTAGCCTCCGTGAAGGTTTTATATATAAGAAAAAATATGGAAGAGATGACGTGGTAAGCGGAGGAAGAAATGAAGTCTAAATACCACCACCTATTTCAAATTGGAGATATGGCTCGAGGTGGGATACCTCATCACAGCCCTATTCAAGCCAGTAGGTCCTCAAGTAAGCTCTTTTTACTTTTCGAATTTATAATAGACAGTTATGTGAGGCCCAAGTGTGGCATGTATAGTATGTTTTCTGGCTGCGTGCAGGGTGGTTTTAGTCTAGTGTACGGAGGAGACTCTAGCAAAATTTTTCCAAAGTATCTATGTGTAGATATTCGAGGACGAATATTTCTAAGGGGGGAAGGATGTTACATCTTGCATTTTCCGTACGTTAAAGTTTCATCTTCAGTTAATTGACGTAGACTCAGGGATGAGATTTTCTTGAGATTATAAGCATTAGGCTATTTCAAACACATGATGAGTAAATTCATGAAGGAGAGAATCTAAGCAAATAGAAGAAAATGAGTTTCGTTGAAGGTTGTCGATTTGGGATAAAATACGGGCCGATCGATAATACCCGATATTTATGGAATAATACCATATAAGATACCATATGACCATGATAGTATAATATATAAAATATATTAAAAATAAGTAGAATTTTAAGTAATTTGAGACAATCCATAATTATGCGGGTAATTGGTTAATTACCAGGTAATGAAATATTACCTAATTAATTAATTGGTAATGGGATATGATTAAAATCCCCACCCCACACCCCCACGTGGCAGAAAGCCACTTCCTAAAGATATGACTCTTAGTCATTTTTTATTATGTGACAAAATAATGTGGTAGTTACCAAAACACTTCATTTCTAAGATTTTCAATACCAAGAACCCTACAAGCAAAATAATGTGTTAGTTACCAAAACACTTCATTTCTAAGATTTTCAACACCAAGAACACTACAATCAGAAAGTTAGAAATTCCTACAATTTTTTCAATAAAACTTCTTGCAACAAAACAATTCCAAGTAAAATTTGTGGTTCTAAGGGAGTACGGTAGAACCTTTTCCAAGAATATCATACGGATTTTTTTTTACTCCAGGTATTTTACGGCTAATCTCTTCTTTCATTCTGTCATGATCTCGTAATTACACGAGTTTTATAACGAGGCATAAAGAAAAATTCATATCTCAAAATTTACGTATATTTTCCTAGTCTTGTAAGTTACAATATTCTCTTTATCGGGACTTCATATTCAATTGAGTATTTTCTTCTTCCAGTCAAGAGAGCAGCGAGTCTATATATATAGTATTATAGTATTTTCATTACCATCAAGATATAATCAATAGGCAGACTCCTATTGGGCAACCTTTGATCAGATGGTAAGTTCTATGCCAAGCCTAATATGGCCGAACGCCTATGAGCGAGCCTAGTTGGTCGAGATACAGAGCCAAGTATGGTCGAGTGCTTATGAGCGAGCCTACTACGGCAGAGAAGTTATATATATATATATACTGAGCCTTATATGGCCGGACAACTATTTTACTTACTATATTGAGAGAGTTGATTCAGTATCAGCGGTCAAACATATCTGTAGATTATCTTTGACTCCCAGTTACTTTCAGCCATTATATTATCAGTTTAGTTTCAGCTTTCAATTATATTATTGCCTTGCATACTTGATACATTATTTCGTACTGACGTTCCTTTTTCAGGGGATGCTATATTTCATGCGTGCAGGTTCAGACAGACAAGCAGGTAGACCTCCTCAGTAGGTGTTGCCTGAGTTTAGCTTTATTGGTAAGCTCCACGTCCTTCAGAGTTACCGGGTTTAGAAGTTTTGTGTACATCTTGTGTTTATATGAATATATGCTATGGGTATATCGGGGCCTATTCCGATCACAGTACATCCATTAATAGAGGCTTGTAGACATATCATGTTAGTTAGTGCAGTATGTTGGGATTGTAGGCCCTGTATGTATATTTTGTTGGCTTATCAGTTGTAGTAGTTATGACAGCCTTGCTGGCCCATCTTTATATTGACATGTAGTCAGTGTTAGTTTCCATTCAGTTTTAAATCTTGCTTCGTAAATTGTCTTGCAATGTGGCCAAAGTACGTCATTATATGTCCAGAGTTCCTGAGTCGCAAGTTGGTATGAAAGGATAGGTGAGGCACCAAGTTCCGGTCTCGCCCCCAGGATCGGGATGTGATAGCTTGATTGTGAGGATATTTATAGGATCGGACTGCATGGCAAAACATGTTTAATTAATTTATGTCATGATTGGCTTGATATAATACTTGGGTTGAAGGAGACCCTCCAGAGTCTGTACACACCCCCAATGAGCACAATACCTTCTGAATGAGAGTGCCGAGTGCCGATAGATTGAAAGGAATGCGTGATTGTGAGGAATGAGTGTTGTGAGGAAAGAGTGATTGTGAGGTTGGAGTGAATGGGAGGGCTGAGTGAATGTTGCTATGACAGGATGCATTTGATTTCCTTATTGTTGCACTTAGCTGCCATATATCACTGCTTTGAATTTTCTGAGAGATATTATATCCTATTTTACTTGAACTTGACATGTATAAACTAATTTGACTTAAATTGCCGAATTTGAAAGCATGCCTACTTTCTTTTGTTGAAACTACTAAAATTGAGCTATAACTGTGTAGCTCGTCACTATCTTCAGTTCTTTATTTAGTCTTGTTACTTACTGAGTTGGTTGTACGCAGGCTACAACCTGCAATTCGTGTGCAGATCCAGGTATTTCTAGACACGGTGTGTGTTGATACTTTGCACAGTTGACCTTTGGAGACTTCGAGGTAGCTATCCAGCATTCGCAGTCCTTGTTTATATTTAGTTTTGGACTATCTTAGACGGTGTATTCTAGACTTGTGACATTTAGATGCTCATGTACTCTATGACACCTCGATTTGGGAGTTGTTTTTTGCGTTGTGTTTTGGGATCTTTCTATCCTATTTATGAGATGTTTCTCTTTGAACTACTTTTAATCCATTTTTTTAAAGTGTTGGAGTTATTCGTAAATGTCGGCTTACCTAAAACTACGTTAGGCTCCATCACTACAGGTTAGGATTTGGGTCGTGACATAAAACCTTTTAAGAACTGAATATAATTTGCAACTCAATACAAATCCCTCCCAAAACCAGGGTGTCACCGAGTACATGAGCATCTATACATGGATATAGTCCACTACAACGTCTAAGGAATAGCAATTGAAATATAAAAAGATAATGAAGGAGAGTCTGGGTCTGCGAACGCCATGCAGCTACCTCGGTAGTCTCCAATGATCTTGACTCCACACTTAGTAGTCGCCGTGAATAGAAGCACCGGGATCTACACACGAGGTACAGGGTGTAGCATGAGTAGACTAACTTAATAAGTAACAAATCCAACCTTTGGACTGAATGTAGTGAGGAACTCAATCAGTATAACTCAATCTAGAAAGAACAGTGCAGAAACGTAGATATGCTTTCAAGTTTAACAGTTAAACTCAATACAGTAAAATAGGTTAGTTTTGAATAATGTGAAGAATATAACTTCTATATGCCAATGCACATGCTATATGTGATGCACTATACTGATAGTCTCATGTGCTCACACTCTTAAATGCTCAATCCCTCAGTACTATATATGGCCACTACGGCCCAGGGAAGATCCTTTTCGGAATATATACTCAACTGACCATCAGTCACTCAGTACTGGGTCAGGCCAATCCAGCCCGTGGGGAAGATCCATCCCCAAGTATAAATGTTTCGGAAAAGATCCATGTCCAGGAAGATCCATCCCTCAATATAATCAACCGCGCTAACTGGGGGTGTGTGCAGATTGCGGATGGGTTCCTTCAGCCCAAGCGCTATCATAAATCAGTAAAATTGATGTGGCGTGCAGCTCGATCTCATAAATGTCACTCATAATCAGGCCTTCGGCATCACTTAGTGATCAATCTCTCCAGTCTCTCTCACGGGCTCACAATGTCATGAAATGTATCAATAAATAAAGAGAGTGAGATATGATATGAAATGAATGAATATGAATATGACTAAGTATGAAATATCAATGAAATTAGTAAGCTAACAGCAAGAAACAACCACTTTGGGTCCCAAATAAGACCTGTAACATGATTGACAACTCAATTACTTTATGTCATTATGAAAACATGGATATCAACCAGGTAAATCCACTATACAGTGCCATGGAATCAATCAGGTAATAATTCTCACGGTGCACGCTCGGACTCCCGACACTTGGCATGTGCGTCATCTCAATACAAATCATATAACTTATAATTCGTGGTTTCAAACCCTCAGAGCCAAGTTTAGAAGTGTTATTTACCTCAATCCGACCAAAACTCTACTCCAGCAAACCTTTGCCTCGCAAATCGGCCTCTAAATGTCCCTAATCTAGCCGCAAGCAGTACAATTCAATCAATATAGGCTAAAGGAATCAATTCCACAAGAAAGTACGGAGCTATAAGTCAAAAATCCAAAATTAGCTCAAAGTCGGCCCCCGGGCCCACATCTCAAAATCCAACAAAAGTCACAAAACCCAAAAGCACATTCAACCACGAGTCCAACCATACAAATTTTATTAAAATTCTGACACCAAATCTTCACTCAAATCCCCATATCAAACATACCAAATCTCTAGCCTCAAACCCCCAAATTTCACCTAAAAACTACAGAATCTAGTTGGGAAAATCAATGGGGAAACAAGATTGTTGAATAAAAATGAGCACAAGGAGCTTACCTCAAGAATCCCCTAAAAATACTCTCAAGAATTGCCAAAACCCGAGCTCAAAATGTTAGAAATGGGGAAAATCCTGGAAACCCTCATTTTTAGCTCTGCCCAGGCATTCCCGCACCTACAGAGCCTGGCTCTCACCTACGCATCTGCTTTTGCGGAAGAAAATATGTTTCTACAAAAGTCACTTAACTAGTGGCCCTCCGTTTCTATGACCCTTGCCCCGCTTCTGTGCCGTCACTGGTACACAAATCCCATTGCACCTATGACCTCTGCTGACATCCTCCAACTCCACACCTGTGCTCCACCTGTGGCTAATACCCTCGCAGGTGCGATCACACCAGAAGGGCTATAGCTTCAGCAACCTCACAACTCCAATTCTTGATCCGTTAACCAAACAAAACTAACCTAAGGCCCCCTTGACCTCAACCAAACATACCAAAAAGTCTTAAAATATCATACAAACTTAGTCAAGCCATCAAATCACCTCAAACAACATCAAAAAGACGAATCTTACCCTAATAACTAAGAAAATCCAACTTCTACAAACGACATCGAAACCTATCAAATCATATCTGATTGACTCCATATTTGCACACAAGTCACAAATGATACCATGGACCTACTCCAACTTCCGAAATAAAAATCCGAACCCGATATCAAAAGGTACACTCCCGGTCAAACTTTCCAAAAATTCAACTTTTGCCATTTCAAGCCTTATTCCACTACAGACCTCCAAATAACAATCCAGACACGCTCCTAAGTCCAAAATCACCCAATGGAGCTAATGGAACCATCACAACGCAATCCGGAGTTGTTTACACATAATTTAATATCCGGTCAATCTTTCCAACTTAAGCTTCTAACCCTAAAACTAAGTATCTCAATTCTGTCCGAAATCTCTCCGGACCCAAACTGACTAACCTAGTAAGTCATATAACAACTGTAATGCAAAAATGAGCAGTAAATGGGAAGACGGGGCTACAATTATCAAAACAACCAGCCGGGTCTTTACAAGTTGATAGTCCCATTGCTCGAGGGTGCGCAAAAGTCCAAGTGTGAGGTGTTAATATTTGACTTAAAGTATGTATATTTATATGCATATTACCTTATATTTTACTCATGTTTCATAT
The DNA here is from genome assembly GCA_026770625.1 of Nicotiana glauca. Taxonomy (NCBI): domain Eukaryota; kingdom Viridiplantae; phylum Streptophyta; class Magnoliopsida; order Solanales; family Solanaceae; genus Nicotiana; species Nicotiana glauca. The sequence continues at coordinate 52,264 of MU691407.1, forward strand.
ATTTTGGATGTGAAATATAATAATTCATGCTAATTTGTGACATTTTTATGTGTAGGAATCCTCCAAAGGAAATATGAGACGAAGATGTGAGATTGGAGGAAAAAAGGAACGAAATGGGAAAAAGTCCACGAAGTAGCATCCAGACTAGTGTGGGGTGCTACCTGTGATGCAAAAGTCAAAACATGAATAATCCCAGTGCTAGGGATAGCGCCCCAAGCTACCTTGGACACTGGTGACGGGAATTTCTCCTACCTCGACCAGGACAACGCTATTTTGACCCAAGACTTGCCCCAACTCGTATAAAAGCAAGCCTAAACCTATTTTGATAGGGTATACACCACTTTGAGAGGAAAATACACGCACGGAACACTCGGGAGCAAGGATTCTTAGTTTTTCTTTATCGTTTATTCCTTTAACTTTATAGTTTATTAGTTCTAGAGTTGTGGGTGCTACACGAAAGTTGAAGTTTAAAGCTTGAGTTTTTCTTATTATTTCATTATATTGGTTTGTTTATTCAATCTTGCGCTTAATTATTTAATTGCTTGATTACCAATTAAATACTATCTACGAATCTAAGATGAATTCAGGAGATGGAATTCTAGATTACAAATAGGATTGAGTAGAGAAAGATCGTAAACCTGAGTAACGGGGAATGAATTTGTGATTAGGATAGGGATATACCTAATCACCTTACTAGGTGATTATACGGGAATAATTAATATGTTCTTGTTAATCCAAATTTCACAGGAATATAGGCGTTAGATTAGCTTGAATAGGTGAGTAGTACTTCGGGAGAATACTACAAGTAATATTAATCCTACCAATCAATAAATCAGATAAATTAATTAGACAATTTAAGTGGGAGATTCAATGGGATTGTTAGCTAAGCAATAGCTCTAGAACATTGGCTCCCATTGGATTCGTGTCCAATTATGCCAACTTTTTACTTTGTTCTCTTAGTTTGCTACTCTAGAAGTTTTAGTTAAATATTCATACTTTAGAAGATTGGGCTTCAAAGCTAGATGATGCCTAGTAGGCATATAGAACTACATACAAAACATCCATTGAGGAGTTCCCGTATAAGCTTGTTTATGAGAAGGCATGTCACTTGCTAGTTGAACTTGCATCTATACTTGTGTGTTCGTTTGAGAGCAACACTCTAACTAAAGTCTGGGGTGTTACATACACCCCTTCTTATGGACTTATCATTATCGGTAAAGTTTATCCCATCGCCTGTGGCTGAGTGTGACAACCCGACCAGTCTTCTCATGACTTATCACTCCATTTCCCCCATTTCTGCTTCTTTATCCATGTTTTATATGGTCGAGTTGATTGGTTTGAGTTCGGAGTGAAATTGGTAAGAAATGAGACACTTAGTCTCTTTTAAGAAGGCTTATGTTGGAAAAGTCAAACGGATATTGGCTTACGAGTTAGAGGGCTCGGATGTGAGTTTCGATGGTTTGGTTAGCTTTGTGAGGTGAATTGTGACTTAGGAGTGTGATCGAAAGTGGTTTTGGAGGTCCGGTGTAGAGTTATGCTTGAATTGGCGAAGTTAGTATTTTGGCGAATTCCGGTTGATAGGTGAGATTTTGATTTGAGGGTCGGAATGGAATTTTAAGAGTTGTTGTAGCTTCGTTACGTGATTTGGGATGTGTGTGTAAAATTTTAGGTCATTCGGAGGTGGTTTGGTTGGGTTTTTTTATCAAAAGCGTATTTCGGAAGTTTTTAGAAAACTTAGGCTTGAATTCGATGTGAATTGATGGTTTGGGTGTTTTTTGAGGTGTTTTGATGATTGAAACAAGTTTGAATAAGGTTTTAGGATATGTTGGTGCTTTTGGTTGAGGTTCTGGGGGCCTCGGGTGAGTTTCGGGTGGTCAATCGGACCAATTTTGGCATTTTGGAGTTGAAGATTCTGCTAATCTGATTATGCAGTGTGTTTGGCCTTCGCGATCGTGGGGATGGTGTCGTGATCGCATAGAAGTAATTTGGGAAGCAGGAAATTTGTTCATTGCATTCACGTTCGAGTGTTCGCGATCCCGGAGGACTAGATGGTGGTGCTTCACGTTCGCATAGAAGGATTTGAGGGTCAGGGGCCACTGCCCTTCGCGTTCGTGGCTGCAGGCTCGTCTTCGCATAGTTTGGAGAAAGAAAGCATTGCGTTCGCAGGAGTTTGGTCACGATCGCATAGAGTATTTTTGGGGTCTTGGAAAAATTGCCCTTCACCGTTACGAGTCTTAGGCCGCGATCGCATAAAGGAAGTACGAAAGCTAGGCAGAAAGTTATAAACATTTCATCCGAGAGTACTAGCCATTTTCCACCGTAGCTGAGTATTATGAGAGCTTTTGGAGGGGAATTGAAGAGGGATTCAAGGAGAATTGATTGGAGGTAAGTTTTATGAACAAAAAATGTGATTCTATTGTGAAATTAACCAAGAAATTCATGGGAACTTGAACAAAAATGGAAGAACTAGGGCTTGGGATTTTGGAAATTTTAACTTGGGATTTGAGGGGTCATTTTGGACTCCGATTTAGGTGCTCTTTATATGCATAGACTCGTGGAGTGATAAGAACCCGTTGATGTGAAAATTTCAAAGTTTCGAGAAGTGGGTCCGCGGCTCGGGTTTTGATAAATTCGGGATTTTTTATATTTTTTGATTGTTTTTGCTTGGGCTTTGTTCCCTTAGCATATTGTGACGTATTCGTTCTGATTTTGGTTAGATTCGACACGCGTGGAGGCCAATTCGAGAGCAAAGGATTCACGAGCTAGAGATTTAGCCGGTTTGAGGTGAGTAATGATGTTAAATGATGTCTTGAGGGTTTGAAACCCTGGATTGCACATCGTAGTGCTATATTTAGGTGACTTGCTCATCGGATAATGAATAGAGCACCATTGGGGATTGTGACTTGGTCCGTCCCGATTGATAAATTTACTACTTATTTGGCTGAAACGTATTTGTTATTATCATGATTTGGGCTAATTTCCATATTTGGGCTTCGTGCCAACTATTTGAATCCTTGTGGAGTTTGACTTATTTTCCTCACTTTACTTATTAAAAATCATATCCTCGGTCATGTTTCAATCAATTTTAAACACTTTGATTCAGTTTTTTCATTCTAATCCTAAGTGAGAGGAATATGTCGGCTGAGATCCCTACCTTCTATTATTGTTCCCTAGAGGCTGTGAGGTCAATGACTGAGAGGGGTTGAGAACCCAATGTGAGTATATTCTATATGATTTGGATCAGGCTGCACGCCACAGCAACACTTATATGGATCGGTCTACACGCCGCAACAATATAGCGCTTGGGCTATAGGAGCCCCTCCAGAGTCTGCACACTCCCAGTGAGCACAGTCGACTATTTATATGGATCGGGCTGTGCGCCGTAGCAATGTACGGATCGGGCTGCACACCGCAGCGGTTATTCTAATTTCTATTATTATGAGAGTTATATGAGCCGAGTGCTGAGAATGAGTGCTAAGTGATGAGAGTGAGCCCGAGGGGCAGATTTCTACCTATTATTTACCCGTTAAATTACCCGTTTTACCTGATTTGAAGAGATTTTATTCGAGTTCTTCGTCGGTTTACTGCTTAAGTGATTTTACTGCTTTGATATAGAATTGCTTTGTGCCTTTACGTGTTTTCATGATCTTACCATTATTTATAATTATTACTCACTGGGTCGGAGTACTCACATTACTCCCTGCACCGTGTATACAAATACAAGCATAGCAGAGTCCGCTCCTGGGTGCTGATCTACCCAGTCCAGGCGGTGATTTGAGACTACAAGGTAGATGTTGGCGTCTGCAGCCCTCGTGCCTCCCCTATCTTATCATTTTCATGTTCTTAGAACTATTGTATCAGACTTAGTATTCAGCAGACTTGTACCCGGATTTCTTAGTTGCTCGTGACTTGTGAAACCCCGGTTTGGGCTGTATCAGGATAGTTTCTTCTATTGTTATCGTTACTTCAGCAAATTATGGTTATTATATTATGTTATAACTGTTTATGGTATTTAACTGTTTAAAAGAGGTATTCTATTTGGTATGGCTGGCATTGTCTTCACGAGAGGCGCTCTCACGACCGGGTTTGGGAATTTAGGTCGTGACAAGTTGGTATTAGAGCCTAGGTTACTAGGTCTCACGAGTCATGAGCGACTTTAGTAGAGTCTCGCGGATCGGTACGGAGACGTCTGTATTTATCCTCGAGAGGCTGCGGAATCTTTTAGGAAAAACCTCACATTCTTGAAATTCTTATCGTGCGAACTTGTTGATCCGAGTGCTAAATTTCTGTTATTCTATTCTCTCGCAGATGGCGAGGACTCGCGCTGCCGAACGAGGTGGATGACCACCAGTACCACCCTTTGAGGCCACCAGATACCGTGGACGCGGTCGTGGTCATGGCAGAGGTAGAGCAGCGAGGGTAGCACCTATTGATCCACCAGTTGCCCTCACTCCGGATCAGGCTCCAGTAGCACCAGTTCAGGCACCAACTATGCCCATCGTGATCCCGGGTCTACAAGAGACCTTGGCACAGATCTTGACAGTTTGCACTGGCCTGGCTCAGGCAGTTTTAGCCACCACAGCAACAGCTACTTCACAGGCCGGGGGAGGCAATCAGACCCCCACTGCTCGCACATCTGAGCAGGTGGTGCAGGGACTACAGACATCAGAGACACCTCCATCTCAGTCGGTTGCACCACTGCAGGAGTTCAGGGTTCCAGTTATGCCGGATGATGAGCAGCGTCGTCTTGAGAGGTTTGGTAAACTCCAGCCTCCGTCATTCAGTGGTGCTGAGGGCGAGGACGCCCAGGGTTTTCTGGAAAGGTGTTAGTGGATGCTCCGTACAGCAGGGATTCTTGAGTCTAGTGGTGTAGAATTCACTACCTTTCAGTTTTCTGGGGCTGCCTTCACTTGGTGGGAGGCGTATAAGAGGCGTAGGCCTGTTGGTGCAGCGCCCCTTACTTGGCAGGATTTCTCAACTCTCTTCTTGGAGAAGTATGTACCGCAGTCCCACAGAGAGGAGCACGTAGACAGTTTGAGTGGTTGAGATAGGGGGATATGACTGTGTCCCAGTATGAGATGAGGTTTTCAGAGTTGGCTCGTCATGCGGTTTGGATGGTTTCAACTGATCGCAAGAGGATCAGGAGATTTGTTGATGGCCTTAACTACCATATCTGCATTCTTATGACTAGGGATAGAGTATTGGGTACTACGTTCGAGGAAGTGGTTGATATAGCTCGAGAGATTGAGATGGTTCACCGTCAGGATCGAGAGGAGAGGGAGGCCAAGAGGCCTCGAGGTTCTGGAAGTTACAGTGGTGCTCCTTTGAGGGGCCAGTTACAAGCATGGTAGAGGTCGTTCTTTCAAGCCCTCTCAGTCGGCCTGTCTAGAGTATGGTGGGGAATCTTTAGGTCGTGGTTATCATGGGCCTCAGTAGGGCCAGTCATCACTCAGTGCCCTTCCAGCTCAGAGTTGATCTCGGCCTCATTAGTCCAGAGTTCTTCCGTGCCAGGTCCTTCTACTAGTCACTCCGGTGCGAGGGGTTCCCTTCAGTCCCCTTCCCCAGCACCTGAGAGTTGCTATGAGTGCGAGGAGTTTGGACATATGAGGAGGTAGTGTCCTCATCATGTAGCTAGCTCGTCTCAGCAGAGGGGTCAGCCCTCGACTTCTGCTCCAGTTATTTCACCACTTTCCCAGCTAGACAGGGGTGGAGGTCAGGCAGCCAGGGATCACCCCAGAGGGGGAGGTCGATCAGGCGGTGGCCAGGCTCATTTTTATGTTATTCCAGGCAGGCCAGATGCTATTGCTTCAGATACTTTCATTACAGGTATTGTTACAGTCTACCACAGAGATGCCTTTATATTATTTGATCTCAGTTCTACCTATTCTTATGTTTCTTTGTATTTTTCTCACCATTTGGGTACGTCCCGATAGTTTCTTGCTTTACCTGTTCATGTATCTACCCCAGTGGGTGATACTATTATTGTAGACTGTGTGTACCGGTCATGTGTAGTGACTATTGGGGGTCTGGAGACCCGAGTTGATCTATTGCTATTAAGCATGGTGGATTTTGATGTCATTTTAGGGATGGATTGGTTATCTCCGTGTCATGCTATTCTAGATTGTCATGCTAAGATAGTCGCTTTGCTATGACGGGTGTTCCGCGAATCGAGTGGCGTGGTATGACTGATTATTTTCTGAGTAGAGTGATTTCTTTCTTGGAAGCCCAGCATATGGTTGGGAAGGGTTGTCTCTCGTATCTTGCCTTTGTGAGGGATGTTGAAGCTGAGGGTCCCAGTATTGATTCTGTCCCAATTGTGAGGGAATTCCCTGATGTATTTCCTGCAAACCTGCCGGGCATGCCACCGGACAGGGATATTTATTTTGGTATTGACCTGGTGCTGGGCACTTAGCCCATTTCTATTCCTCTATATCACATGGTACCAGAAAAGTTGAAAGAATTGAAGGAACAGCTTCAGGAACTCCTAGATAAGGGGTTCATTCGGCTAGTGTGTCACCTTGGGGTGCGCCAGTTCTGTTTGTGAAGAAAAAGAATGGCACAATGAGAATGTGCATCGATTATAGGCAATTGAACAAGGTAACAATTAAGAATAAGTATCCCCTGCCTCGCATTGATGATTTATTTGACCACCTTCAAGGAGCGAGGGTGTTCTCCAAGATTGATCTCCGGAAGGGCTATCACCAGTTGAAAATCAAGGATTCAGATATTCTTAAGACTGTTTTCAGGACTAGATATGGTCACTATGAGTTTCTTGTCATGTCTTTCCGACTGACCAATGCCCCAACAACGTTCATGCATTTGATGAACAGCGTATTTCGGCCTTATCTGGATTCGTTCGTTATTGTTTTCATTGATGAGATTCTGGTGTACTCGCGTAGTCAGGAGGAGCACACGAAGCATGTGCGAGTTGTATTGTAGAGATTGAGGGAGGAGACGCTTTATGAAAAGTTCTCCAAGTGTGAGTTTTAGCTCGATTCAATGGCTTTCTTGGGACACGTGGTGTCGAGCGAGGGTATTCAGGTTGATCAGAAGAAGATAGAGGAAGTTTAGAGTTGGCCTAGACCGTCCTCAGCCATATAGATTCGTAGTTTGCTTGGTAGGCAGGCTATTATCGCCGATTTGTTCAGGGATTCTCATCTATTGCATCGCTCTTGACCAAGTTAACTCAGAAGGGTGCTCTATTTGTATGGTCGAACGAGCAAGACAGCTTTGACCACAACTCCAGTGTTGGTTTTGCCATCAGCTTCAGGTTCATATACTGTGTACTATGATGCTTCGAGAGTTGGGATTGGTTGTGTATTGATGCAAGAGGGTAGAGTTATTGCTTATGCTTCTCGTCAGTTGAAGCCCTACGAGAAGAACTACCATGTTCATAATTTGGAGTTGGCTTCTATAGTTCATGCATTGAACATTTAAAGGCAATAATTGTATGGCGTATCTTGTGATGTAATCACTTATCATCGCAGTGTTCAGCATTTGTTCAAGCAAAAGGATCTTAATTTGAGGCAGCGGAGATGGTTGGAGTTGGCTGCTATAGTTCATGCATTGAAAATTTGGAAGCACTACTTGTATGGTGTATCTTGTAAGGTATTCACTGATCATCGCAGTCTTCAAAATTTGTTCAAGCAAAAGGATCTTAATTTGAGGCAGCGGATATGGTTGGAGTTGCTTAAGGATTATGATATCACCATATTGTACCATCCGAGAAAGGCCAATGTAGTGGCTGATGCTTTGAGCTGAAAGGCAGTGTGTATGAGGAGTTTGGGGTATATTCCAGTTGGGGAGAGACCCCTTGCAGTTGATGTTCAGGCATTGGACAATCGGTTTGTGAGATTAGATATTTCGGAGCCCAGTCGGGTGTTGGCTTACGTGGTTTCATAGTCTTCTTTATATGATCGCATCTGAGAGCACCAGTGTGATGATCCGCATTTGCTTGTCCTTAAGGACAGGGTTCAGCATGATGATGTCAAAGATGTGACCATTGGTGATGATGGAGTGTTGAGGATGCAGGGCCGAATTTGCGTGCCCAATGTGGATGGGCTTCGAGAGTTGATATTGGAGGAGGCCCATAGCTGGTGGTATTCCATTAATTTGGGTGCTGCAAAGATGTATCAGGATCTTAGACAGCATTATTGGTGGCGGAGAATGAAGAAGGATATTGTGCGGTTTGTAGCTCGGTGTCTCAATTGTCAGCAGGTGAAAATGAGCATCAGAGACAGGGTGTCTTGCTTCAGCAGATGGTTATTCCTGAGTGGAAGTGGGAGAGGATTACTATGGATTTTGTTGTTGGACTTCATTGGACTTTGAAGAAGTTCGATGCTATTTGGGTGATTGTAGACAGGCTGACCAAGTCCGCGCACTTCATTCATATTGGTACTTACTTATTCCTCAGAGTGGCTGGCAGAGTTATATATTCGGTAGATTGTTTGGTTGCATGGTATCCCAGTTTCCATCATATCAGATCGGGGCACTCAGTTGGCTTCCCAGTTTTGGAAGTCTGTTCAGCGAGAGTTGGGTACTCAGGTGCAGTTGAGCATATCTTATCACCCTCAGACAGACCAGATATCCGAGCGCACTACTCAGATATTAGAGGATATGCTACGCGCCTGTGTTATTGATTTTGGAGGGTCATGGGATCAATTTCTACCATTTGCAGAGTTTGCGTATAACAACAACTACCAGTCGAGTATTCAGATGGCTCCATATGAGGCTTTGTACGAGAGGCGGTGTAGATCTCCAGTTGGTTGGTTCGAGCTCGGTGAGGCTAGGCTATTGGGGACAGATTTGGTTTAGGATGCTTTAGATAAAGTGAAGGTAATTCAGGATAGACTTCGTATGGCGCATTCGAGGCATAAGAGTTATGCGGACCGGAAGGTTCGAGATATATCCTATATGGTTGATGAGAAGGTCCTGTTGAAGGTTTCACCCACGAAGGGTGTTGTGAGATTCGGAAAGAGAAGGGGTGTTGTGAGATTCGGAAAGAGAAGAAAGTTGAGTCTGCAATTCATTGGGCCTTTTAAAGTAATTCGAAGGATTGGGGAGGTGGCTTATGAGCTTGCCTTGCCACCCAGCCTGTCGAGTGTGCATCCAGTTTTCCATGTTTCTATGCTCCAGAAGTATATTGGGGACCCGTACCATGTTCTGGATTTTAGTACGGTTCAGTTGGAGGGTGATTTGACTTATGATGTAGAGCCAACCACTATTTTGGAGCGACAGGTTTGAAAGTTGAGGTCAAAGGAGATAGCTTCAGTGAAGGTGCATTGGAGAGGTCGGCCCGTGGAGGAGCAGGAGATGCAGAGCAGATATCTTCACCTATTTGAGGCTTCAGGTATGTTTCTTGACTCATTCGAGGACGAATATTTGTTTAAGTCGGGGAGGATGTGATGACCCGACCAGTCGTCTCATGAGTTACCGCTCTGTTTCCCCTATTTCTACTTTTTTATGCTTTGTTATCCATGCTTTATGTTGTCGAGTTGATTGGTTTGAGTTCGGAGTGAATTTGGTAAGAAATGAGACAGTCTCTTTTAAGAAGGCTTATGTTGGAAAAGTCAATCGAACATTGACTTATGAGTTAGAGGGATCAGATGTCAGTTCTGATGGTTCGGATAGCTTCCGGAGGTGAATTTTGACTTAGGAGTGTGATCGGAAGTGGTTTTGGAGGTCCGGTGTAGAATTAGACTTGAATTGGCGAAGTTAGTATTTTGGCGAATTCCGGTTGATAGATGAGATTTTTATCCGAGGGTCGGAATAGAATTTCAAGAGTTGTTGTAGCTACGTTACGTGATTTAGGATGTGTGTGTAAAATTTCAAGTCATTCGGAGGTGGTTTAGTTGGATTTTTTATCAAAAGAGTGTTACAAATTTTTTAGAAAACTTAGTCTTGAATTCGATGTGAATTGATGTTTGAGTGTTGTTTGAGGTATTTTGATGATTGGAACAAGTTTGAATGAGGTTTTAGGATGTGTTGGTGCTTTTGGTTGAGGTCTCGGGGGCCTCGGGTGAGTTTCGGGTGGTCAATCGGACCAATTTGGGCATTTTGGAGTTGTAGATTCTACTGTTTTGATGTTGCAAGGTGTTTGCCCTTCGCGATTGCGGGGGTGATGTCGCGATCGTATAGAAGGAATTTAGGAGGCAGGGAATTTATTCATTGCGTTCGTGTTCGAGTGTTCGCGATCGCAGAGGACTAGATGGTGGTGCTTCGCGTTCGCATAAGGCCCTTCGCATTCGCATAGAAGGATTTGAAGGTCAGGGGCCATTGGCCTTCGCGTTCGCGGTAGGAGGCTTACATCCGCGTAGTTTAGAGAAAGGAAGCATCGCGTTCGCAGGACTTCGTTCGCGATCGCATAGAGTATTTTGAGGTCTTGGAAAAATTGCCCCTCGCGATCGCGAGTCTTGGGTTGCGATCGCATAGAAGGAAGTTCAGAAGCTGGGCAGAAAGTTATAAACACTTCATCCGCGAGTTTTAGCCATATTCCACCTTATCTGAGTATTTTAAGATTTCTTGGAGGGAAATTGAAGAGGCATTCAAGGAGAATTGATTGTAGGTAAGTTTTATGAACCAAAAACGTGATTCTATTGTGAAATTAACCTAGAAATTCATGGGAACTTGAACAAAAATGGAAGAGCTAGGGCTTGGGATTTTGGAAATTTTAACTTGGGATTTGAGGGGTCATTTGGACTCTAATTTAGGTGCTCTTTACATGTGTAGACTCATGGAGTGATAAGGATTCTATTGTTTTGATGTTGTGGGGTGTTTGCCCTTTGCGATCGTGGGGGTGGTGTCGCGATCGTATAGAAGGAATTTGGGAGGCAGGAAATTTATTCATTGCGTTCGCGTTCGAGTGTTCGCGATCGCAGAGGACTAGATGGTGGTGCTTCACGTTCGCATAGAAGGATTTGAGGGTCAGGGGCCATTGCCCTTCGCGTTCGCAGCAGGAGGCTTGCGTTCGCGTAGTTTGGAGAAAGGAAGCATCGCGTTCGCAGGACTTCGGTCGCGATTGCATAGAGTATTTTGGGGTCTTGGAAAAATTGCCCCTCGCGATCGCGAGTCTTGGGTTGCGATCGCATAGAAGGAAGTTCAGAAGCTGGGCAGAAAGTTATAAACACTTCATCCGCGAGTTTTAGCCATATTCCACCTTAGCTGAGTATTTTGAGAGTTCTTGGAGGGGAATTGAAGAGGCGTTCAAGGAGAATTGATTGTAGGTAAGTTTTATGAACCAAAAACGTGATTCTATTGTGAAATTAACCTAGAAATGCATGGGAACTTGAACAAAAATGGAAGAACTAGGCCTTGGGATTTTGGAAATTTTAACTTGGGATTTGAGGGGTCATTTGGACTCAGATTTAGGTTCTCTTTATATGCATAGACTCGTGGAGTGATAAGGATTCTGTTGTTTTGATGTTGCAGGGTGTTTGCCCTTCGCGATTGCGGGGGTGGTGTCGTGATTGTATAGAAGCAATTTGGGAGGCAGGAAATTTATCCATTGCATTCGCGTTCGAGTGTTCGCGATCGCGGAGTACTTGATGGTGGTGCTTCGCGTTCGCATAGAAGGATTTGAGGGTCAGGGGCCATTGCCCTTCGTGTTCGCGGCACGAGGCTTGCGTTCGAGTAGCTTGGAGAAAGGAAGCATCGCGTTCGCAGGACTTCGGTCGCGATCGCATAGAGTATTTTGGGGTCTTGGAAAAATTGCCCCTCGTGATCGCGAGTCTTGGGCTGCGATCGCATAGAAGGAAGTTCAGAAGCTGGGAAGAAAGTTATAAACACTTTATCCGCGAGTTTTAGCCATATTCCACCTTATCTGAGTATTTTGAGATTTCTTGGAGGGGAATTGAAGAGGCATTCAAGGAGAATTGATTGTAGGTAAGTTTTATGAACCAAAAACGTGATTCTATTGTGAAATTAACTTAGAAATTCATAGGAACTTGAACAAAAATGGAAGAACTAGTTCTTGGGATTTTGGAAATTTTAACTTGGGATTTGAGGGGTCATTTGGACTCTGATTTAGGTGCTCTTTATATGCATAGACTCATGGAGTGATAAGGAACCCGTTGATGTGAAAATTTCAGAGTTTCGAGAAGTGGGCCTGGGGCTCAGGTTTTGCTAAATTCAAGATTTTTGATATTTTTTGATTGTTTTTGCCTGGCCTTTGTTCCCTTAGCATATTGTGACATATTCGTTCTGATTTTGGTTAGATTCGACGTGCGTGGAGGCCGATTCGAGAGGCAAAGGCATCGCGAGCTAGAGATTTAGCCGATTCCAGGTGAGTAATGATGTTAAATGATGTTCTAAGGGTTTGAAACCCCGGATTGCACATCGTAGTGCTATATTGAGGTGACTTGCACGCCAGATAGTGAGCGTGGGGTAGAGCACCATTGGGGATTGTGACTTGGTCTGTCCCGATTGATGAATTTACTACTTATTTGACTGAAACTTATTTGTTATCATCATGATTTGGGCTAATTGCCATATTTGGGATTCGTGCCAACTATTTGAATGCTTCGGGGAGTTTGACTGATTTTCCCCATTTTACTTATTAAAAATCATATCCTCGGTCATGTTTCTATCTGTTTTAGATGCTTTGAGCCAGTTTTATCATCCTAATCCTAAATGAGAGGAATCTATGGGCTGAGATCCCTACCTTCTATTATTGTGCCCGAGAGACTGTGAGGTCAATGACTAAGAGGGGTTGAGAATCCAATGTGAGGATATTTTATATGATATGGATCGGGCTACGCGCCGCAGCAATATAGCGCTTGGGTTGTAGGAGCCCCTCCGGGGTCTTCACACCCCCAGTGAGCGCAGTCGACTATATGGATCGGGCTGCGCACTGCAGTGATGTACGGATCGGGCTGCACACCGCATCGGTTATTCTGATTTCTGTTATTATGAGACTTATATGAGCCTAATGCCAAGAATGAGTGCTAAGTGATGAGAGTGAGCCTGAGGGGCGGATTTCTACCTGTTATTTACCCGTTAAATTACCCTTTTTACGTGATTTGAAGAGATTTCATTCGACTTCTTTGCTGGTTTACTGCTTAAGTGATTTTACTGCTTTAATATAGAATTGCTTTGTGCCTTTACGTGTTTTTATGCTCTTAGCCATTAGTTATAATTATTACTCACTAGGTCGGAGTACTTACATTACTCCCTGCACCGTGTGTGCAGATACAGGCATAGCAGAGTCCATTCCTAAGTGCTGATCCTCCAAGTCCAGGCGGTGATTTGGAGACTACAAGGTAGCTGTTGGCGTCCGCATCCCCCGTGTCTCCCCTATCTTATTATTTTCATGTTCTTATAACTATTGTATCAAACATAGTATTCAGCAGACTTGTACCCGAATTTCTTAGTTGCTCGTAACTTGTGACACCCCGGTTTGGGCTGTGTCAAGATGGTTTCTTCTATTGTTATCGTTACTTCCGCAGATTATGGTTATTATATTATATTATAATTGTTTATGGTATTTAACTGTTTAAAAGAGGTGTTATGTTTGGTCTGGCTAGCCTTGTCTTCATGAGAGGCGCCCTCACGACCGGGTTTGGGAATTTGTGTCGTGACACTGAGGTATGCGCCGCCTAATCGGGATTTACTCAGTTGATTTCTTACCCACCATCGGTAAGATGGCTGACATAAGAGTGGCCCTGATACCATTTATAATAGTTTAGCCCGTTAGTGATATTGTCCGCTCTGGCCCTAGGACCTCATGAGTTTAAAATGCGTCACTAGGATCTACGGCTTGTTAACTTATATATGTCGCGCCCCCTATTTTCCCTCCGCGAAGAGAGAAGTCTGGATTTCGACATTCATGTGGGTAATAACTCGTTTCCTTTTGGGAATTGGGTATTTGAAGAGTCGCCACCTAACGAGTTATGGTGCGTTAGGGAACCTAGAGAGATTAACTCTTGGATTGGTTTGCATCACCAGAGATTAGGAGAAGGGCTCAAAATGACCTCGAGGGGAAGGTGTTAGGCACACTTCTTGGTCCACAACTGTGGGTCTCGGCCGAACTTATATTCACGAATTAGTCAATTAAAAAATAAATAGTTGAAACGAATAATTACAAATAAAGCACATTTGTATAACCCAAATAAGACAAAGATTTTGAACAAGTTGTATTATAAAATAAAGTTTGAACAAAAGGAATTTTGAAAAAAGGGGGAGTCCTAGGTTGGTTAGCCTATAAGATCACCCCACACAATGTCCGGTAAACACTCCTCAATGAGGGGCTACATGTGACATTTGCGCGTAGTCATCAAATTCCATATCTACCCTTCCCGCCCCTTTAGTGGTCATTAAAATGAGGGTTGGTTAGCGATCTCTATTGCATGCTGTTACACGTCCCTTCTTAATGGTCCTGGAGGGATAAGGATCTCTACCTATAGGTGGTTCTAGACAGACCCTTAAGGTTTTAATGGTGAAATATTAAGGCGGCAGGCAAGAACAATTAGGAATTTGGCACATAAGATAAAAGGGAGAAATTAGAAGCTCAAGTTTACCTCCTCAAACAATACACATAAGAAGCACGACCCAAGCACAAATAAGGGTTAGTATCCTAAGGCATGATGTCTAAGTGAATATCAAGACACAGAAGACATCCAGTTCATTTTATAAATTCAGAAGTAATGACCTTATCAGTTGTCTACTAATTTTTTAAAGCCAGTAAAGGGGGTAGTTAAACATAAAGTGAAAGAGAACCCAATAGTTAGCCTTGGCTTGCAGCCGGCTGACTTTAGACAATAGCAAGTGACACAAAAGAGAGAAGAAAGCTTTTTAATGAAAGAGATAGAGTTTTTGAATCAATGTCCGTGTCTTTGAGTTAATGAGAGGGTATGTATATATAGTAGTTCAAAAATTAGATAAAAATAAGGCAAGAATCATAGTAGCATAGTAATTATAGAACCAAATACTAATCAAAATCAAATCAATGCAATTACCCCTTTAATTAAGGGGTAATCAACCAACGGTAACAGACAGAAATGATTAAGGAAAGAAATCAAGTAGAGCATAAGGTACAAAATAGACTATTAGGGGTAAGTATGTAGGGGTTTAATTAAGGAAATAATTAATAAAAAATCACTAAAATACTCGGTTAAACAAATAAGGTAAGAAAACAAAATAAAGTTGCAGAATATGGATATAACCGAAAATCAGCATATAGTAAATCATGGAATCATGGATTCGAAATTACTGATTTAAGGAGAGTAACATGGGTTTCCATGAATAAGCAAATAAACAAGTCTAAACCAGGAGAATCGAAAGTCTAAAGGGAAGTTTTTTCAAATCAAGCCAAGAAACAAGGAGTTTATAGTCAATCAAAGAGAGAATTTTAGCATATAAAAGAGTGAGATGTGAGTAACCAAACATAGCAATCGAAGAGGCAAGTATTGACCAGTCAAGATGAACACAAACACATAGAGGTGATATAAGTTAGGCTAAAACTCAGTAAGAACATATTCGAAGTAAGATAGTCACATAAACTCAAACAAGAAATGAGTAGTCATGCTAATAACAGAACCAAACGAAGAAATCTAGAAAATTAGGGTTTTCAACATAGGAGAGTTAAAAAGGTAGTAAAATTATAGAATCAGTTAAAATATGCAAGAAATAGAAGTTTAAGCATAAAGAATCAGTTTAAACAAAGTTTTAGAAAAAGTTCTGAAAACCCCAATTTTTTAGAAGAAGGAGAAAACACTTGAAATCAAATGGTTCTTGTAAAGAGTTCCAAAGATATTGTAAAACATCAAAGAAACCAACTCAAATCATTTTAAATTGGTACAAATCTAGGAGACGTAGGCAGAAATTAGGGTTTCAGAAGAAACCCAAATAGAGATGAAAGAACATGTCTAGAATTCCAAGGATCGTAAAGAATGCAACACGATTTTGCTCAAAATCACACTGAAGTAGCCAAGAACAGACAAGTGACGAATCCTAGGTGCGAGTAGGCGTGGCCTTAGGCCTTTAAAGACAATAGAGAAAGCAAGCATGGAATTAAAGGAGCCATTGGAGGCTTAGAAGTTGATGGGAGATCATCGAAGAAGACAGGAGAAGAGAGGTTGGCGGTTAAAAGGGCTAGTGTTAGGTTGAGAGGAGAAGAGATGAGAGAATACAGAGGCAGCGGATTTGGAAAGTGACTTAGGGTTTGGGGGAGTTTAGAGTTAAAAAAGGTAAGAACGGACGAGGGCCGTTGATCTTTTAGATCATCGGCCTGGATTTAATAGGTTTTGGGTCGGGTAGAGGTAATTAGGGCCTGAGTCGGGTAATCTGATTAGGAATTGGGCTGGGGTTGGGTTAAAATTGGGCTAAAATTGAAATGCAAATCTGGCTATATTTTAAATAAATAATTTAATCCCATATAATTTATGATAAATAACAGATAATTTTTGGAAAATAATTTTGTATACTAAAATGATTTAAAATATATTTTTAATATTTTAAAAATATAGAAGATCAATTTTATGCATATAAATGTAATTATACATTAATAAGTTAATATTGCAATTTAGCTTTAAAAATACATAAATGTAATTTTAAAAATGCACAAAAAATATTTTAACCATATTTTGGCATAAATATAGAATTTAAATGACTAAATTAACCCAACAATAATTTGAGGGATAATTATTGGGTATTTTATGAGTAAAAGGGGAGGAAATAAATCATTTTAAAATCTTTAAAATTATGGGAAAATTATAACATTCTTGTGCATGCTTATATATACAGATATATATATATATATATATATATATATATATATATATATATATATATATATATATATATTT
>MU691407.1:74230-96214 GCA_026770625.1 Nicotiana glauca
GGTTTCCCCCCCCCCCTCCCCAACCTTCGCGTTCGTGATCCAGGGCTTGCGTTCACGCAGAACACTCAATAGATCCCCTCCCAAGACCATACCCATCGCGTTCGCGTGGTATTCGCGAAGGGTGATCCCACCACTGCTTGGCGTTCGCGACCTCAACCTAACGTTCGAATAGAGGAAATACCATCCCAGCCGAGGTTACACTTCACGATCACGAGAGTCGCTTTGCGATCGCGAAGAACAAAGCACCAGACACCAGAATCCCTAAATCCAGCAAATTCTTCTAAGCTCAAAATCAATTTGTAGCCTATCCGAAACTCACCCGAGCCCTATGGGCTCCAAACCAATTGTGCACACAAGTGTAATAACATCATATGAACTCACTCGTCGATAAAAATACTAAAATAATACCTAGAACTATAAAGTCCGACATCAAAATGTATGAAATTTTCAAATAAACGTAAGAACTTTCAAATTTTACCCGGACGGCCGAATCGCGTCAAATCAATTCCGTCTTGCACCAAATTTTGCCCACAAGTCATAAATAGTAAAATGAACCCATACCAAGTTTTGAAACTGAAATCCGAACCAAGTAGCAACAAAGTCAACCTACGGTCAAACTTAAAAATTCTTTAAATCTTAAAATTACTAGTTTTTAACAAATTACGTTAAATAAAGTTAAAGACTTCCGAATTCAATTTCAGGCTTACGCCCAAGATCCAGATCACGATACGGGCCCACCGGACTATCGAAACACTGATCGGGGTCCATTTATATAAAATATTGACTGTAGTCAACTCAAATCATTTTAAGGTTAAAATTCACATTTTCTTCAATTCTCACATAAATTTTTTTTAAAAAGATACGGAATGTGCACGCAAATCAAAAAATGCTAAACGAAGTTATTCGATGTCTTAGAATACAGAAATAAAGAATAAAACTTAAAATGACCTATCGGATCATAACAAAGACAAATCATTAATGTAAAGAATAGTAGTGAAGACGCAAATGAGGAAGTGCTGCAAATAATACTGTATATATATGGAAAATACTAAAAAAAATAGTTATTAACATTGAGTGACCTTCTCGGATTGTCATCTTGTTCTTGATTCTTTTATTATGACTATTTTTCTATCAATGACTAAAACATTCAAGAGAAACTACCAGCTATGTTCATTTATAAGTGGCTCATTATAAAAATTTGCCAATTCATAAATTATTACTAATATCGGCCAAATATTACTAACATTAGCCAATTAGCTATTTGTAGCAAAAAAAAAGGTCAATATTTTTCTTTCTTTTGAGTGGGTGTTATTAGAATAGATTGGGTACTATTACGACCCAAAATCCAACTGGTCTTGATGGCACCTAAACCAACCAGCTAGGTAGGCCAACTAACAACTATCTAATTTAATAAGATTGATGAAGAAAAGAAATTATATTACAATTGCTTTTATACAAATATTTTTCAAGGACTAGCAGTACAAATCATGAGCTTCTAAGATTTAGAGTTTACAAAGCTAGTGAAATATAAATACATCATCTTTCTAAATTATACATAAACAAATTTTTCGAACAAGAGGCAACTATAACAGGAATGTG
This sequence comes from Nicotiana glauca, assembly GCA_026770625.1. Taxonomy (NCBI): domain Eukaryota; kingdom Viridiplantae; phylum Streptophyta; class Magnoliopsida; order Solanales; family Solanaceae; genus Nicotiana; species Nicotiana glauca. The sequence goes on from MU691407.1 coordinate 75,830, forward strand.
GGTACGTATTCAATGCTAGCTCCCGTCATATACATCAACGTTAGCATCCAAATCTGCACGCAAGATACATAAGTGTAGTATGAGTATAACCAACCCCATGTACTCAATAAGCAACAAACCTAACCGTAGGTTGAAAGTAGTGATGAGCTGGGACATGGGTCAGAGTCCAATTCCAATAACCAGTAATAGTTCGTAACAATATCATAAAATGGTACACGAAGTAACTCAGAGATACGATGCTCAGGTCATTCGCAGTTATGGAAATAGGCATGATTTTCAAGTAAATTATTAAATCTCAAGTTTTTCACCGAAAATACCAAAATAGGAGTAAGTTTGAAAACTGTGATTTTTTCCAAAAACTTCCAACAACATGTAAGATATTCCATTATCAAGTTGCATGAGGAAAGTACGTCTCTATGCCTATGTCAATGTATGTATGCCAACTGTAATATAACCAGTGATAAAACCATAGGCATACTCTCGGTGTATCAATGCACCCAGTCCTCTCAATCACTCAATTCTCACAGTTACTCAGTCATCACACTCACTCAATCCTCCCAATAAACCGGCACTCGCCCTCAATAGGTACCTGCGCTCACTGTGGATATATACAGACTTCGGAAGGGCTCCTTCAGCCCAAGCACTATAATAAGCCAATCATCATAATTAATGAAACATGTTACGGCATGCAGCCCCATCTGATAGATAAATCAGTGATACTTGTTGCGGCGTGTAGCTCGATCCCAACAATATTCTCACAATCAGGCTTTCGACCTTGCTCAGTCATCAATCTCTCCAGTCTTTCGGGCTCACATTGTCATAAAAATCAATCCAAAAATGATGTGATGTATCAATAAATGGTAACAGAGATTGAGATATAATATGCATATTAATGCGTATGATTGAGTATGTAACTGCGATATAAGGAAATAATTCAACAACGGAAATAATCTTAGTAGGTCCCAACATTATAAGCATGTAGCATGTACATGATTTCTAACATGGATCAAAGCTCAATTACTCTAGCATGTAGAGATTCCATGATTACAGATAAGATCAGGTAACTACATAGTACCAAAGAAATAGCCGAGTCATAATTCAAATAGTGCATGCCCACACGCCCATCACCTATCATGTGTGTGACCTCAACACCAAACACATAACATGTAATTTAGGGTTTCAAACCCTCAGCACCAAGTTTAAAAGTGTTACATACACCGAACTAGCCAAATCCAATACCGAACAAGCCAAGCGATACTCTAAAAATGCCATCTCGCACGTACCGACCTCCAAACGGCTCGAAACTAGCCCAAAAAAAACTCAAATACATCAAATAAAGCCTAAAGAAACAATTCTAATCGATAAAGTTGGAATCTTTAATCAAAAGCCCAAAGTCAACCAAAACGTCAACCTCGGGACCCGACAAAGCTCATAAAATCTGACAATCTATTCAATTACCAGTCCAACCATACTAGTTTAACTCAAATCCAACTCCGAATCGATGTTCAAAACTAAAAAATTCTTTTTATGGAATTTTAGACAAAATCTCCCAAAATTCACTTTGAAATCATCAATAAAATGTCAAAAATGAAGATGGATTCATGAAATATAACCAAAATCGTGTAAAGAACACTTACCCAATCCATTTGGTGAAAATCGCCTCCAAAATCGCCCAAAATCTTAGCTCCCCAACTCAAAATATGACCAAATGAACAAACCCTTGATAATATATATTTCTGTCAGCTGTTCTGTCTCGTTTCTTGTATCAAACGATCCTAAAACTCATTTTTGATGCCTCCAATGGATTATTTGTGAAATTTCAATCAAGTTAGGCTATTGAATCACTCCGTTTGACCTTATAATGAAGGAGATATATTAGTCTCAATATTTGGAAATAATGCAGATTTTTAAATACGAAGTCAGTGGTAATTTCGTAATTAATCTAAAAAAATCTGGTAACCAAATTCTTAGTAAAATAATCATAAACTCTTCATACGATGTCTAAATTTGATAATTCATTTTGCTATGCCTCAGTAATTATGATACAGATCTAATGCTTCAATCAAAATAGAAATTGAAGCTAATTTGCGTAATATGGTACCATTTATGCTTGAAGAAATGATGTCGAAACATAAAAAAACAAGCGCAATACAACCCAAACCTATCCGAAACTTACCCGAGCCCCTCAGGAAGACCCCATCAGAACATACCAATAAGTCTCATAATATAACATAAACTTATTCGAGGCCTCAAATTACGCATAACAACATCAAAACCATGAATTGCACCTCAAATCGTACTTAATGAACTTGAATCTTTCAACTTCTAAAACTCGTGTCGAACCTTATCAAATCAACTCGGAATGAACTCAAGTTTTGTACACAAGTTCCAAATGACATAAAAGAAGCTATTCCGATTCCCGGAACCACAATTCGAACCCGATATCATTAAAGTCAACTCCTGGTCAAACTTATGAATATTTCAAACCTTTAAATTTTCTAACTTTTGCCAAATAGTGCCGAAACCTTCTAGAAATATTCAAATGCAAATCTAGGCATACGCCCAAGTCTAAAATTACCATTCAAACCTAACAGAAACATCAAAACTCCGATCCTAGGTCAAGTACTAAAAAATCAAACTTGGTCAACTCTTCCAATTTAAAGTTTCCTAGTTGAGAATCATTCTTTCAAATCAATTCCGAATAACCTGAAAACCAAAACCGACGATTCACACAAGTCATAATGCATCATTACAATTCTACTCAAGACTTCAAATGGATGAACAGAATGCAAATTCTCAAAATGACCGGCTGGGTCATTACATTCTCCCTCATTTAAACATACGTCCGTCCTTGAATGTGCCAAGAGTCATTCCATAGCCATCGAGCTATCGTGTAACCTTACATTGCACATACCCCAGGGTGATCCCACACCACCCTATTCCATATAGGCCCGACAACATTAATGAAGATCATTACTTCAACCTTAGCCCATAAACCACGGAATCCAATTCCAACATCTGAAATTCCCTACAAGACCCCAACCTCGTATCTGCACTCTGTATAAGTCTGAACAAGTTGTATCAAGCCATAAACATAACCCAATATGTACTCACATGCCATACCGCACGACTCGCATACTCGTTAGCAAAATTTCCGATCATCGTAGCTGCTCAAAACAACCCAATACGGGTAAGAAACCTCATATCAAACCAAACCTCATTCTAAAACCTTCGTATACTGCCGATGATGAAAGAAACACATAGAACTCATAACCATTCATCAGATCAACAAGTCTTGGAGCTCCCTCTCCTTTGACAAGAACTATAGCCAAATTCTAAGCCGATCAACAACATTATCCTTCCAAATACACCGCAATCCGATCCGATGACGACCTCGTCTTATCAAATACAGTCGCCCTGTTGACGTGCCATACCAATAGAACCTTAAGCCACAAATCGTGCAATTCGTGCACCAATACACCACAATTCAAGTGTACTCAAACTTAGGAAATGACTCAAATGAGAGAACCGTCCCGCCAGCTCAACAAATACTACCACAACGAAATGCTCAAAACCTATCACACACCGCAGAACCATGACACACAAATCTAACACTAAGGATTATATCTCAACATAACTCTATCGTAATGCGCAACCCCATCCAAACACTGGCCCATATGAGATACCTCAAGCGACTATGCTCAAAATCAATAACCACGCACAATTCGACATCAAGTACCCAAGGTGCATGACCATAACCACGGAGAAGCAATTAACACAATAACATAACCCAAAAGGACCATAACCAAGGTGCAATTCACCATTCCACACCCCAATCACCAAATCAAACGAAATCTGCTATAAGGCCCAAACTGAACCACATCATGCGTGAATATAACCAGAAATAACAACCTCTCGTGGCATAGAAGGATAACACATAGATAATATCAGAACACGAACAAGATGACCCTAACCGAATGACACACCTTTCAGCAATGACGACACCGAGTCAACAAATCTGACCTGATGTAGAATACACATACTCATTAGGCCTACCAATGAGCTCCCAAATAAACCATAGCCATTCATAAATAGATAATTAACCCTCGAAATTCCACAATGACCTAACCATAACACATACTATAATCTGGCTAGCTTTGGCCACATCTTCACAGTCCACAACCACGAAACAACTTGCTTATGAGAAATCCCAGTCTCAAAATCCATAGAACACCTGAATCACCATATATGATCCCAACTCCACAGCCCGAATGTCTAACACATCTCTCATATACGATCATCCCACGAGGAATACTTTGATAATTCCTCTGTGCCACATAGCAAAATCAGAATATCAGCGGCCGATCAATCAGGCCAGTATCGTGATACCATTGAAGCATCCGAAAGTCAAAACACAATGCACTTTCTGAAATGCGCACCCTTCTCAAGCAATACCAAGTGGTGATAGCATTCATCTAAACATCGAAAAATGTCCATGCTGTCTAAGAATTCATGACATTCCATTCTAAATTGAACTGTGACCTTGCACATGCAAATCTCCACCCTACACAATACGCCACATCTATCATACCAGCATATGAAAATTACAAGAATCTCATAATCAACTTTGAGTCACAAGAAGAATACATACTCGATCAGTCAGAAACCTTCCATTTGATCTCATCCAGGAGAAATCCCAATACGCAACATATTGCTCATGCCAGTAGGAAATATCCACCTCAAACCGTGATAGAAATCATTGAGAACTCTTCGAAACCTATTTTCACATAACCAGGCCATTAAAACTGAATATCTCTAACTCAACCAAGCCACGCGGGTCACCAAACCCAAGATTATTGCCACATAACACCTGTATAGACTCACCACATCATAAGTACTCAAAGAACTGATCATATCCATTACTATAATGATCCAACCTGCTACTAAGCTATCCTATTTCTCTGAGTTCCTTCCAAATTACCCTCAAGTTGACACTTCTCCTTGCCAGAACACCACGGTCCTTACCCAAAACTCACCACAAGAGGTCCTAACATAAAACCACATGCCCGAAAGCCCATAAACTGATATGTTCCCTCTTAAGCACCCCAAAAATACTACAACTGAGACACCCCCTCCGAAAAGACCTTCTATGAACCTGAAGCCGTTAACTTCACCTTCTTGATAATTAAATGAAAAATCCATAGTGATACAGAAATACTGAAAGTCCCGGCTCCATCCAATGTGAATCTCAGATCTTAACCATATACAAATCCAAAAAATTCGCAATTGCCGCATACAATCTTAAATACATTAGAACCTTCTCGAGAGTCATCTACTCTGATCAAGTCTCAATTGCATCGCCAAAATATGTCGAATGACATGTACCCCATTAGCATGACAACACCCAAAGAAGTAACCTCGCCTTAACACAACCAAGCAAATTCGTACACCATGCGTACTACATCCGTCACGAATAACAACTCAAATCATTTCATGATTTCCATATACCCATAGGGTGCAATACAATCCGTATCTAGAAATTCCTTTACTTAAGTCATCTTCGACCTCAACCTCTGCAAGTCATAATTGATTCACAAGTATACCTCAAAATGAAACCAATACAACACATAACCGTGCAAATAACCTGTCGATAGAAGACTCCCTCACTTGGCTCAAAGCCATGGAATAAACATCTAATAACTTACAATAACCATACCACATTACTACCATAATACCACAGTGAGATTCAAATAATTCCTTCATAAGCTCATATAACACAAACCATCTAATACCTCAAATTATCTACAAATCTTGCATTCATCCTCGAGATGGTCATGTCAATTATTACTGATCCAAACTCAAATCGCAAAAATATAACCCACTCATAGAAAAGAAAGCCTCCACACAACATCATAAAAATCGCACCTCTGTAGATTACCTCATAGGTTATAATCCACCTGCTTAGCCTCAAACTTACATCTCTTTATACCCTTTCACAGGAACAACTACTACACAATTACTTAATCTTCCTAAGTCTGAACACACCAACAAGGCATGAGAATCTAATTCGTTCCACAGTTAAATAACATGAAAGATCATCCAACACAGTCATAACTCAAGACTATATGTCACATCAAGATAGAAATCAAGCACCCAATAGTCCTTTTTACATCTCCAGCAAACTTTTCTCGTCATATTCAATCCATCTGAACATATCCCGCAGTCATATCATACTCATCATATAGCTATCCAACCACTCATTGAGCCACAATTCCACTAATAGGGACACTACTGGACTTATAAGTCCAAAATTACATGCTCACACAACCAAAATCCCCATGCTCAATCTAAATTCAAAACCCAGCCTCAAGTTCTCTAGACTGGCCCATCATCAGCACACCAAAATCACAGCTCGCACCTTATCCATAGAATCACAAGTCGTCGACGCATATCTGATACCAAGCGTTACATGCGCATACGAATGTGTGGAAGGAATTCAAAGAGTTACGCTACAAGATGAATCAATATCGCACAATAAGAAAAGAAAGATGGAAAGTTTATCGTAAATTCTCTGTAGCCTCTCAAAGATAGGTATAGACGTCATTATACCAATCCCCAAGACTCTACTAGACACTTGCTCATGACTCGTAGAACCTATGAACCTAGAACTTTGATACCAACTTGTCACGACCCAAAATCCAACTAGTCGTGATGGCACCTAACCGAACTCGCTAGGTAAGCCAGTTAATAACTATCAAATTTAATGAGAATGATTAAGAGAAAAAATAATATTACAATTGCTTTTGTACAAGAATTTCCCAAGGACTGGTAGTAGAAATCATGAGCTTCGAAGATTTAGAGTTTACAAAGCTAGTGAAAAATAAATACATTATCTGTCTGAACTATACATAAATAGATTTTTCATAAGTCTACAACTACCATGAACAAGAGGCAGCTATAATCGGAATGCAGGCACGTCTTCAATGCTATATCCTGTTATATATATCAACTTTAGCATCTAAATCTGCACGCAAGGTGTAGAACTATAGTATGAATACAACCGACCCCATATACTCAATAAGTAACAAACATAATCATAGGTTGAAAGTAGTGACGAGCTGGAACAAGGGTCAGAGTCCAACTCCAATAACCAGTAACAGTTCATAATAATATAATAAAAATGGTACATGAAGTAACTCAGAGATATGATGCTCAGCTCATTCGAAGTTACGAAAAATAGGCATGTTTTTTGTGTAAAACAGTAATTCTCAAGTTTTTCACCGAAAACAAAAAAAATAGGAGTAAGTTTGAAACTGTGATTTTTTCCAAAAACTCCCAACAACAAGTAAGATGTTCCATTATCAAGTAGCATGAGGAAAGTACATCTCTGTAACAACCCAACCGATTGTTTTGAGCATTTATAATTTGCTCGCCAATTTTTGGGCATGACTATCCCTGTAAGATGTATTATAACTTACGTAAATCGTCAGTTTTAGTTATTAGGTTAATCGGAATAGATATAGAAGAATGGTTCTTAGCTTGAAGCTTTAAATTTAAAATGTTTGACCCAATCTTGACTTTTTAGTATTTGATCTCGAATTTGGATTTTTATGATTTTTAGCCATTTTGGGTGATTTTGGACTTACAAGAACGTTCAGAAGGTGATTTGGAAGTCCGTAGTAAAATTTGGCTTGAATTAGCGAATGTTGAGAATTTGACGATTTTGGTCGGCAATGGAAAATTTGATATCGGGGTCAGAATGAAATTCCTAAAGTTGGAGAAGGTTAGCAGTATTATTTGTGATGTGTGTGCAAAATTTCAAGTCATTCAGAGGGTGGTTTGATAGATTTCGGCATCGTTTATGAAATTTGAAAGTTTATAAGTTCTTAGGCTTGAATCCGAGGGTAATTTGGTATAATGGTGTTCTTTTGAGTAATTCGAAGGTTCGACTAAGTTTGAATGATGTTATGGGATATGTTGGTAGGTTTGGTTGAGGTCCCGAGGGCCTCGGGTGAGTTTCGGGTGGTTAACGGATCGATTTTGGACTTAGGGAGATGGCAGATTTTTGCTGGTGTTTTGTTGCAGAAGAACTATTCTTCGCGGTCACGAAGAGGAGGTCACGATCGCGTAGGCTTATTTGGAGAAGAAGTGAGTTTGTTCTAAGTGATCGAAGAGATTGGGATGCGACTGCATGCTTGTGTGATGATGTGCTTCTCAAACGCGTGTTCAATGTTGCGTTCGCGTAGAAGTATTGAGCTGTGAGGATGTAAGGTGAATTGTTCTATGCGATCTCTTGAGTAAGGATGTGATAGCGTAAGCTGGTAAAGCAGTGTTTCGCGACCACGTGGGTACTTCCATAATCGCGTAAGGTTATAATGTGGGGCAGCATAGTTAGTGATTCACGATCGCGAGGCTCTTTCCGCAATCGCGATAAAGGTGTATCTGGGCAGATTAATAAGATTAAAAATGAGGGTTTCGTGTTCAAAACATAAAATGGAAGTGGGAGTTCGGTAGTAGGCGATTTTTGAAGGGATTTTTAGAGAAGTGATTGGGGTAAGTTCTCTCTACTAGATTTTGGTTAAATTCCCTGATTGTATCTTGATTTTTATCATCTAAATTGGAAATTTGGGGTGAAAATTTGGGGTGGGGGGGGGGAATGGAGGAGAATTCGAGAGATGATTTTGGAAATTCGAATGGGCATTTGATGTCGGATTTTGATGAATTTGGTATGGGTAGACTCGTGAGTGAATGGTCTTTCTATTTTTGTGATTTTGTTAGATTTCGAGACGTGGGCCCGGAGGGCCGGGATTGAGCCAATTTCAGAGTCTGATTATAAATTGGTATTTTTCTTGTGGAATTGGTTCCTTTAGCCTATATTGATCATATTTGTTAATTGTTGCAAGATTCGGGTCGATTGGAGGCCGATTCGAGGGGCAAGAGCATCGCGAAGTAGAGATTTGATCGGTTTGAGGTAAGTAATGATTGTAAATCTAGTCCTGAGGGTATGAAACCCCGGATTTCACATTATTTTACTATATTGAGGTCACGCACATGCTAGGTGATGGGTGTATGGGCGTGCACCGTTGGGGATTGTGACTCGGTTTGTCCCGTAACAACTAAATAGTTGCGTATTAGACTGAAACTATATGATATTTATGTGATTTAGAAAGAACTTCTATAATTGGACTGAATGTCATGTTTGGGCCTGGTGCTAAAGTTGTCTGGATCCCTTAGGGGCCTTTTCTTATTATACTCTTACTGTTTTGATTTAAAAATCTATACTCAATCATGCTATATTTATTGATTTCATAACTCCGTATTTATTACTCCGTTTTGATGCATAAAAAAATTATTTTTTGCTGAGCACCCTGTTTTACTGATAGCCCGAGTGGCTTGAGAAGTTTATGATTGAACGAGGCTGAGATCCTATTTTTTGTGGATATTTATGGGATCGGCTGCGCACCGCAACATATTGTTACTGATTCATGACTGAGTGAGGCCGAGTGCCTGAGTGTGAGATATTGAGACTATGGCACGTGAGTTGTCCATGCAGCACGTGAGTTGATGTGCAGCACGCGAGTTGTCCGTGCAGATTCTGATTCATGATTTTATGAGGCCGAGGGCCTGATTGATTTATATCATGAGGTGACTTGTTATAGCGCTTGGGTTGTAGGAGCCCCTCCGAAGTTTGTACACCCCCAATGAGCGCGGGTACCCTGAGTGAGTGATATGATGTTTTGCCCGAGGGGCTGTTTACGAGTGATTGTGAGATAGGCCCGAGGCGCTGTATATGAGTGACAGTGATGATTGCCCGAGGGGCTATTTATGATTTATGTTGCCAGGGGTTTGTATACGAGTGAGTTTTTCCCGAGGGGCCGACTATGTTTTCATTATTTTTACTCACTGTTTCATCACTTTGTTTGAAAACTACTGAATGATGTTTTAAATGATTTTTACACATCTTCAAATGATTTTTATCGAAAACTAGATTTTTAAATGAGATGATTTGATTCAAATACTGATTTAAAAGCCTGTTGTATTCTACTGAGATTTCGTGATATGAACTATATATGTTTGTTTCTTATCATTGTTGCTCAGTTTTTATTTACTTTTATTACTTACTGAGTTGGCATACTCACATTACTCCCTGCACCTTGTGTGTAGATCCAGGGATTGCTGGACGTGTTAGTGAGTATTGTTTTCATCCATCGCGGATATGCTGGAGTTAGTAGGGTAGTTGCACGGTGATCGCATCCATGCTCTTCTCCCTCCTGTCTTCCTATAGATTGTTATTAATTATTTTCCAGTTTGTATATGTCTTAGTGTTTTCGGACAGTCCTTTGTAGATGCTCATGACTAATGACACCCCGATGTCGGGCTTTTTTTTCGCATTGTTGTTTTAATTTAATCCTTTTATGAAGGTTTATTGTTAAATAGCATTGATTTTATCTTAAGAATGAAAATATATATTGGTTTTGTTGGTGTGTCGGCTTACCTAGTATCACGATAGGCGCCATCACGACATGGTAGATTTGGGTCGTGGCAATCTCTATGCCTACATGTCAATGTATGCATCCCAACTATAATATAATGCAGTGATAAAACCATATATGTACTCTGGTGTATCAATGCGCCCAATCCTCCCAATCACTCAATCCTCATAGTCACTCAATCCTCCGAATCACTTGGCACTCGCACTCAGTAGGTTACAGACTCCGGAGGGTCTCCTTCAGCCCAAGTGCTATAATAAGCCAATCATGGCATAGCCAATAAAATACGTTGCGGTGTGCAGCCCGATCCTATATATAAATAAATAATACTTACTGCGGAAAGAGGGGTTGCTCTGATGGTAAGCAACCTCCACTTCCAACCAAGAGGTTGTGAGTTCGAGTCTCCCCAAGAGCAAGGTGGGAAGTTCTTGGAGGGAAGGATGCCGAGGGCCTATTTGGAAACAACCTCTCTATCCTAGGGTAGAGGTAAGGTCTGCGTACACACTACCCTCCCCAGACCCCACTAAGTAGGATTATACTGGGTTGTTGTTGTTGTTGTTTTTGCTGCGGCATGCAGCCCGATCCTAAAAATATCCTCATAATCAGGCCATCGGCCTTGCTCAGTCATCAATCTCTCCAGTTTCTCGGGCTCATAATGTCATGAAAATTAACTCAAAAATAATGATGTGATGTATCAATAAATGGTAACAAAGACTGGGATATGATATACGTATGAATGCGTACGACTGAGTAAGTAATTTCAATGTAAGAAAATAACTCAATAGCAAAAATGACCTCAGTAGGTCCTAACAGGATAAGCATCTATCCTAGATATGGTTTCTAACATGGATCACAGCTCAATTACTCTAGCACATAGAGATTTTATGGTTACAGATAAGAATATATAACTACACAGTACCACAAAAATAACTAAGTCACAATCCACACGGTACATTCCCACACGCCCGTCACCTTAACACCAAACACATAACACGTACCTTCAACACCAAATTTAGAAGTGTTACTTACCTCGAACAAGCCAAATCCAATACTTAGCAAGCCAAGCGATGCTCCAAAAATACCACCCCGTACGTACCATCCTCCGGAAGGCTCGAGACATGCTAAAATCAACTCAAATGCATCAAATAAAGCCTAAGAAAACAACTTCAATCGATAAAGGTGGAATCTTTAAGCAAAAGCCCAAAGTCAAACAAAGAGTCAAACCCAGGCCCGCACCTTGAAACCCAATAAAACTCATAAAATGAGACAACCCATTCAATTACAAGTCCAAACATACTAGTTTCGGTCAAATCCTATCGATTTTCAAAACTCAAATTTTTAATTTACAAAAGTTTAGACAAAAACCTCCAAATTTCACTTTGAAATCATCAATCAAATGTCAAAAACGAAGATGGATTCATGAAATATAACCAAAATCGAGTAAAGAACATTTACCCCAATCAATATGGTAAAAATCTCATCCAAAATGGCCCAAATCTGAGCTCCTCAACTTAAAATACAAGCAAATAAACAAACCCTTGATATTATATATTTTTGCCAATTGTTCTGCCTCGTTTCTTGTGCAAATGATCCAAAAACTCATTTTTGATGTCACCAATGGATTTCTTGTGAAATTTCAGTCAAGTTAGGCTATTGAATTACTCCATTTGACCTTATAATGAAGGAGAAATATTGGTTTCAATATTTGAAAATAGTGCAGATTTTTAAATAAGAAGTCAGTGGCAATTTCGTAATTAATTTGGAAAAAAAGCCGGCAATTCAATTCTTAGTAAAATGACCATAAACTCCTCATACGATGTCCAAATTTGACAATTCTTTTTTATATGCCTTCGTAATTATGATATGGATCTAATGCTTCAATCAAAACAGAAATTGGAGCTCATTTGCTTAATATGGTACCATTTATGCGTGAATAAACGACATCGAAACATAAAAAATTGAGCGCAACACAACTCAAACATATCTGAATCTCACTCAAGCCCCTCGGGACCCCGTCCGGACATGCCAACAAGCCCAATAACATAACACGAACTTATTAAGGGCCTCAAATCACGCATAACAACATCAAAACCAGAAATCACAAAACCAGAAATCACACTTTAAATCGAACTTAATGAATTTAAATCTTTCAACTTCCAAAACTCCTGTCGAACCTTATGAAATCAAATCGGAATGAATTCAAATTTTGTACACAATGTCCAAATGACATAATGAAGCTATTTCATTTCTTGGAACCACAATTCGAATCCGATATCATTAAAGTCAACTCTCGATCAAACTTATGAACAATCCAAACCTTTACATTTCCAACTTTTGCCAAATAGTGCCGAAACGTTCTAGAAATATTCAAAATCAAATCCAAGTATACGCCCAAGTCCAAAATCACCATACGGACCTAACGGAACCATCAAAACTCCAATCTGAGGCCAAGTACTAAAAAGTCAAACTTGGTCAACTCTTCCAATTTAAAGCTTCCTAGTTGAGAATCATTCTTCCAAATCAATTGCGAATAACATGAAAACCGAAACTGACGATTCACACAAGTAATAATACATCATACAATGCAACTCAAGACTTCAAACAGCTGAACGAGATGCAAATTCTCAAAACGACCGACTGGGTCGTTATAGGTACATCTTAAGGAACTTGAATCTCAGTTTTGGGATGATTTGGTAAAGTTTTGAGGTAGTTTGAATTGAAAATTCGAAGTAAAAAACTAACATGAAAAAATGATATGTGTATCATTCTATGTATCACTTGTGTATTACATATATATCATATTTGTATCAATTGTGTATCACATGTATATCCATGTATACCTGTGTGCGAGATGCATAGAAGAATTTTTTGAATTCGATTTAATTACGAATTTTGATACAAAATCGGTCCAAATCACCTCTAATCTTCCTCAATCGTATATTGACTTACCTATATGTTTTCAATGAGTTTCAACTATACCCAGTGAAAAAGTTCCTTTTTTGCTTAGATTTTTGAAATATTGTATTTTTTTCCCATATTTCATCACCTTACTTGCTATCTCATCCATGAAATTTTCTTTCCAGTGTGCATCTAATGTTGCTAATCACGCTTAAAATATGAAAGGAGGTTTTTGCATGTGATTCTTTGAGAGAAAGAACCTTATTTATTTGGTTTTTCAATTTTTATATGTGTTTGGCTAGTTTTGGTAAGTTTATGACTAGTGGCTAAAAGTTAATAAGTTAAAACTTATTTGGAACATTTATCTAAGTTTCCCAAAATTGAATTGGTTATGCGTGCCCGCGTAGCTTAAAAGGTAAAAACACGTTCATATCTGTTACGGAAAAGGTCCAAATACCCCCCTGAACTTTATGATAAGGTCTATATATAACCCCCGTTAAAAGTTTGGCCCATATCCAACCTTGCTGTTACACAATTGGCCCGGATACCTGCCTGGACTTTACGATAAGATCTATATATAACCCTTATTTTTTAAAAAAATATTTTTTTTTTGTAAAAACTGAAAATAATTTCTTCAGTTCTTAAAAAACGAAAATATTTTGTTAAAAAATAATTTTTTTTTTCCTGTTTTTACAACAAAAAAAAAGTTTTTACAAATTTGTTTTTCCAGTTTTTACAAAAAAAAAAATCTTTAAAAAACTAAAGAATGAAGAAAAAAACATTTTTCAAAAGCGAAAATAATTTGTTGAAAATATTTTATTCAATTTTTAAAAAACAAAACTATTTTTTTAAAAACTTAAAATATTCTAATTCCTCTGTTTTTACATTTTGTTTCATCTTTTACAAATATGTTTTTATAAAAAACTATTTTGTTAAAAAATGATTTTTGCAATTTTTTTAAAGTTTTACAAAAATAAATTAGAACATTTCCAAAAGAAAAAAAAAGTCTTTTTGTGAAACTTTAAAAAAATTGCAAAACTAATTTTTTTAACAAAATATTTTTTTGTAAAAATTGAAAAAAAAATATGTAAAAACAGAGGAATTAGAACATTTTCAGTTTTTAACAAAATATTTTCGTTTTTTAAAAATTGAATAAAATATTTTCAACAAATTATTTTCGCTTTTGAAAAATATTTTTTTTCTTCATTTTTTAGTTTTTTTAAAGATTTTTTTTTTTTTGTAAAAATTGGAAAAACAGGAAAAAAAATCATTTTTTAACAAAATATTTTTATTTTTTAAGAACTGAAGAAATTATTTTCAACAAAATATTTTTAATTTTTACAAATATATTTTTACAAAAAAAAAAATATTTTGTTAAAAAAACGAGGGTTATATATAGACCTTATCGTAAAGTTCAGGGGGTATTTGGCTCCGTTTAAAGTCCAGGGGAGTATCCGGACCAATAGTCTAACGGCAAGGTTGGATATGGGCCAAACTTTTAACGAGGGTTATATATAGACCTTATCGTAAAGTTCAGGGGGGTATTTGGACCTTTTCCGTATTGGTTATAAACCATATATATGGCTTATAGAGATTTAAGACCGGACATAAAACCTACACTATTAGTGCAGAAAACTTACACGGTCCATGCACAAAACTTACATTGTTTGTGTGAGCACGTGATTTTTGCCCTAAGAAAATTATTCCCAAAAATTCAAACAAATGATTTCTTTCATCATTTTGCAATTTTGTGAATTTTTTGTGTTATTTTCTGTTAATTGTTTGCATTTTTATTTGTGCATACTTGGCATTTACATCTAGAATTTAATTTCATTTTTTAGGATTAATTAGTAGTTGAGTCACTTTTTGGAAAAAGAAAATAACAAAAATGGTCTTTTTTGCATTTTTAGTTTTAATGTGTTTTAGTTTGCATTTAAATTAGAAATTAGTTAGTTTTGGAATTTTAATTAGTATAATCCTAGTGTTAATTTGGTTTTAATTTTAATTTAGCATTTTTTATAAAATCAGAAAAAATATAAAAGCAAAACAAAAATAAATAAAAGAATTAAATTTGTTGAATTTGGGTCATTCAACCCAAATGACCCCAAAACCGGACCAATCCACACCCCTGCACTAACCCAATTCAAAATCGCCCCAGCCGAACCAAACCCCAAGCCCAAATCAACCCAGCACCGGCCCAAACCCCTTCCCCCAACCCGGCCTGCTCTTTACTTAAACAAAACGACGTCGTTTAACTCCTAATCAATCTGGACCGTCTAGGATGTTTAGATTGGACGGTCCTTAACTGTGGGTCGTTTGATATAAAATTGTCGGAATTACCCTACCCCTCCCCCCCGTCTCGTCTCCCTCATTACACCCCAGAATCCTCCGCCGTCCTCCGCCCTAACTCCGCCGCCGGAAATCGCCCGCGGCAGCGGAGAACTTCCAAATAATCCCAAAATTACACCCCTTACTCCTCTTTTCCTCCTCTTTCCAACCCTCAAATCTATTTCCCTCAAATCCTCATCTATTTTCTCGAATTTCAAATCTAAAATATGGTGAAAATACTAAATCGCCCAAACTCAACCAAATTCACACCCCACAGTTCCCATAACTTCCTCAGCCTGAAACCTAAGCCAAAAACCTTCGAATATCACCGGTTAAGCTCGAATTTCGGATCTAGGGTTTCGCTATCAAGACTGTTTGAATTTCCAGAAGTGGCCAGTGTTCAATTGATTTTTAAATCGCGTTATGTGTTTGTTCTTGGCAAGAACAAACACATAACATCATTTAAGAACCAAATTCAAGTTCGAGCTAGTTCAACTCCCAAGTCAGTGAGTTCCTTCCCTTCGTTGATTCCATTTTTATTTTTTTTTTGATTAATTCTATTCTCCTAAGTTTTTAATTTCTAGTTGTTGATTTCATCGCATGATTTCTGAGTTTAGTTCTTTTGTGATTCAGTGGTTAGCTTCTCGATTTTGTTTTTATTGAGTAGCTTAGCTTAATTTTGATTTTCGTCAGTTTAATTGTTAAGTATTAGTTTAATTCTAATTAGTTCAAATTATTAGTTTAGTTGAATTTTCCTTTAGTTTACTTTGATTCAGTTGGTTTAATGATTCTGATAAGTAGTTTAAACACATGAGCATTAGCCATACAATTTGATTTATGTTTCCTGTTAAAATTCTAGTTTCAAATCAGTTTTGAGTTTTGTTTGGGTTTGTTTGACTGAATAAATATGTTGTTAGTTTAATTGGGGTTTAATTTTGATTGTCTTTCAAATTCAGTGTTCATTAGAGTTTGAGTTTCAATTTCTATTAATTAGTCTTAGTTAGTTTAAGTTAGTTTAGGTGATTGGTTATAGCTGTTAGAAGTATAATTAGTGTCAGTAATTTCAGGGGATTTTCAGGGGTATTTTGGGCATTGAAAATGGCCCAATTTGTTAAGGGTAGTAATTTCAGGACCCAAACCAGGGTAGTATAGGAATTTTATAGCTAAAAGAATACCCTATGGCCTTCTAGAATGGGGCTTTAGTGTAAGTTTTCTGCATTTTTATGCAGTAACTTGGATAACAAGTCATAAAATTAGGGTCTAATAGCCAAATTCTGAAAAAAAAAAAGAGGGGGGAAAAGAGGAGAATGCTTCCAGAATATTCTGCCACATTCTTTGCCTATAATAGGCACCTCTAATGCCTTCTTTTACAAGTTGAGACCCTCTGAAAATTACAAATCCCTTCCAGCTTTAAATTCCCCAAAAAAATCCCCTTCTTTAAGTCTAAAATTCAAATTTGAATCTCAATACTCAAGAGGTTCAAATCTGAAATCATATAGCTTTAGAAACCTTCACCTTAGATCTTAATTACTGCTGAAAAATCCAAAAACATACAAAAATCCAATAGAAAATTCCAAAAAAAGCAGATGCTATTGCTTTAAACTTTGAGTTTGGTTGCAAACTGATTTTCATCTGAGTTTCCTGTTGTTCTAGCGTCAATTTCAAGTCATTTTGGGTTTAGTTCAAGCTGTTTTGGGTTGTTTTGTTGATGGCGATTCTCTATTAATTTTCCTGGGTGTTGTGATGTTGGTTTGATCCTAAAACTGACTTGTTTCGCTACTGTGAATTGTTGCTGCCCAAGCTGACCATCAATTTTCCTTTTACATTGTCCAAACTCCAGGTACATACTTGGATTTACCTTGATGTAGCTTTCATGTCGGAAATAGAATGAATTTGATTCCCTGATGCTTGCTTGTTGGATCACTTCTGTCAATAGCTAGATAGATATTGATTGTTGCATGTATTTGTCTAATGTAGGTCTATTTGCCTATTGATAGAGTCTTTTGCCAATTGGGCTCACGCTGAGGCCCAGTAGCGTTACAGCATTGTTATAAAGCAAAAATGTTCTTTTCTTTTTCGTGGGCTAAACCTTTAAGGCCCAAAAAAATTGTCAAAAGTCATTAAGATTATATAGGAATGTGGGGATTAATTTGCAAATATAAATTTGGGTTTCGAATTAGGTAGCGGGTTCAAATTAAGAGGGTCTTCCCTTTTGTTTGAATTCAGACTTGAATTCAAGGCTTGAATTTGTAAATGTAAATTAATTAGGCCCTTTAGAGACAAACAATAAATAGAAAATCTTGGTTTGCTTTAGGACGGCCTTTAAATAATAAAAATGAGACGAGCCTCGCCAAACAAAAACATATAAATTGCGGGGCCCTCAGTAAAGGCTCAATTAAAAATAATTAGAATTCGGGATGGGTCGTTTAGTGAATTTCATGGCCTTCCTCAAAGTTAATAACGCGTTAGTCACTTTAGGCGTGTTCTTTAATAATTCCACCTTCCTAAAATCGGGTGTGCATTTCATGCAACCCAAATTCAAATCCCAAAACGTTGAATGAGAATGTGTTGAGGATCCGAGTGCATTTCATGTGACGTGATCCGAAAATACGTTTTTATACGACGTTCACTTTCGTAAAAATTAATTAAAAAGCGGTAAATAATTATAAAATTGCACTAAGGTTGGAGCATGTATAATAATCAGATTTTAGCCAATTATAATAGTTTAAGAGACCGTTCTAGAACCACGGGATCTGTGGGTGCCTAACACCTTCCCTCGGGTCAACAGAGTTCCTTACATAGAATTTCTGGTTCGCAGACTCCAACTGGGAAGTCGACAATTGTGACGACCCGGCCCGTCGTCACGTGAGTTAATGCCCCATTTCCCCTTATTGTGTTGCTTCATATTTCAATATCGGTATTAGAGTTGATCGGATAGAGTTGGGTTGGTTTTGGATGAAAATGAGACAATTAGCCTCTTAGAAGGAAGGTTGTTGTAGAAAAGTCAACCGAAAGTTGACTATATGGTTGGAGGGATCGGATGTGAATTCTGCGGGGATGATTTGTGACCTAGGAGTGCGATCGGAATCGAATTTGGAGGTCCGGTGTAGGAATAGGCTTGAATTGGCGAAATTGGAATTTTGGCGAATTCCGGTCGATAGGTGAGATTTTGATACGAGGGTCGGAATGGAATTCCAAGAGTTGCAGTAGCTTTATTAGGTGAATTTGGATATGTCTCCAAATTTTTAGGTCATTCGGATGTCGTTTGGTCGGGTTTTTGATCGAATGTGAGATTTGGAAGTTTTAGTTAAACTTAGGCTTGAATCCGTCGTGATTTGATGATTTTTGTGTTAATGGAGTGTTTTGATGATTGGAACAAGTTCGTATGATGTTTTGGGTTAGGTTGGTGTTTTTTGGTTGAGGTCCCGGGGGCCTCGGGGTGATTTCGGGTGTTCAAACGGACCCTTTTTGGTTTGTAAAGAGATCAGATTTTCTGCTGTTGGTGTTGCAGACATTTGTGCATCGCGTTCGCGTGGTGTGGGACGCGAACGCGTAGGGCTTTTGAGGGAGCCTGGGATTTTTGCCTTCGCGTTTGCGAAGGAGATGCCGCGATCGCGTAGTTATGGAGCCTTGTGCTTCGCGTTCGCAGTAGGTGAGACGCGTTCGCGAAGAAGGATTGGGATGTCAGTGAAGATTGTTATACGCGTTCGCGTGTCTAGAGACGCGTTCGCGTAGGTCAGAGTCATGAAGTATCGCGTTCGCGTGGGTGTGTGTCGAGTTCGTGTAGAGTCAAGGCCGATGGGCATCGCGTTCGCGTTAGTGTGGTCGCATTCGCGTAGAGCATTTTGTGATATTTAAATTTTTGGCCTTCGCGTTCGCGTGACTAGGGTCGCGAACGCGATGAAGAAATGGACTGGGCGGACAAAAGGGTTTAATAACATTTCCTCCGCGAGCTAAAGTCATTTTTCACCATTGTTGAGCATATTTGGAAGCTTTTGACGAGGGATTAAGAGGGTTTCAACTAGGATTCGATTGGAGGTAAGTTTTATGAGTTAAATACGTGATTTTATTGAAGATTCATCATTGAAATCTCTGAAAATTGGGTGAAAATTGGAGAAGTTAGGGCTTGGTTTTTGGAAATGTAAAATTTGAATTTGAAGGGGCAATTGAACTCCGATTTTGATAAATTTTATATGTACGGACTCGTGGCGAGACGAGGATTCCGAAAATATAAATTTTGTAATTTTTTGAGAAGTGTGCCCGGGGCTCGGGTTTTGTCAACTTCGTATTTTTGGGTGTTTTTCCGATTTCTTTCGATTGGGTTATGTTCCATTAGTATATTTTACGTATTCCTTATGGTTTTGATCAGATTCTACATGCGAGGAGGTAGATACGAGAGGGAAAGGCTTGGCGAGCAAGATTATTGGCCGGCTAGAGGTGAATAATACTTGTAAATGATATTCTGAGGGTTTAAAACCCCAAATTTGCACATCTTAGTGTTGTGTTGAGGTGACTTGCACGCTGGACCTGAGTGTGGGGTGGAGAACCATTGGGGATCATGACTTGGTCCATCCCGGTTGTTGGTATTTACCGCGTATTTGCAAATGATTTGTTGTTATCATTATGACGGGCTCATTGCCATACTTGGGGCTTATTGCCGATTGTTTGA
>MU691411.1:7618-28257 GCA_026770625.1 Nicotiana glauca
TAATTAACTCCTAATAATAATTATCTCACAAAATTAAACGTCAATTAAAATAAAATCGCACAATTTGGACATTAAATGCTTAAAATGCAAAAAATACATATTTTTTTGTGATTTTATATTTTTTATAAAACAAACTTAATTATTATTAATTAAAACTTGAATTTTATATACAAATGCAACATATTTTTATATTTTTATTTATTTAAAAAAATAAATATGCACAGATAAATGCAAATAATACAAGAAAAATAATTACAAAATTTACAATAATTTCAAAACAACCAAAATTATTTTATTTTGAATCTTTGGGAGTATTTCTCTTATAGGGCAAAAATCACGTGCTCACAGCTGGACTCTTATATACTTGTTCTACTAAATCATGTATGTTTTCTACTAGTTTTTGCCCTAATATATAGTCTACATGTTCTACAGCAAGATGGTTGAGATGGAGATGTCTATTTAATGACTTTTGCTAAGTTAAAATGTAGATTAGTACTGACTGCCAAAAAATAAAGGATTTGTATATTCTTTCTTGATTAATGTTGTTCTTATCTGTATTTTCAATGTACCTTACCCTAATTATTGTAATATAGTTGTTAAAAATAAAAGAAAATATCCAGTTAAAACGTAATCAATGTTGTTCTTATACGTATTTTTAATGTAGCTTATTTTAGTTACTAATTACATGATTAACATAATTACTGACTTTTTTCTAATTTAAATGTTTTAATTTGACTAACTTTAGTATAGGGAACATTTGACGGTCATAGTACCAAATAATTAAGTGCTAATTGAAAATCCTAATTACATGGTTAGCACCGTATTCAATTATTTTATTTGAATTTTATTTATTTAAATAAAACAAAAAATTTATATACTTGCGGAAAACAAATAATATTAGCCATCTGATTTTCAAATTTAGACGCAGTATATAAATAATCTCAAATATGTTCATTCCAAAGCACCACGGCCATATTCTCAAAGGATTTCGTAATCAGACGAGCTCACTAGCTTTAGTTCAAATTTTGTATTCGTTTAGATAATTTATTGTATAAATATAATGTTATGAACCTATTGGACAAGTTTACCCCTGTGGAGCACGTGAAATAGGGAGATTAATAAATAGCACAAAGTGGGGCAGCGAAATGATAGGAATTATGTTGAAGCTTCGGCTCAAGACTCTGCTTCTCATATCCTTTCTCTGAGTTCTACTTCTCATCCCCATTCTTATCTCTATTCTTAATTACTTAGTTTCATTATAGTAGTTTGAGCATTTCAATTGATATCTCAAGGTTGTATTCAGTGTTCCAGTTCTTATTATATAATGAGGAATTTTAGTATTGTTACATTGGTACTTTTATTGATTCGGACTCCATGGAGCTCTACTCTTCTACCATTATCCACTATCACCTCAACGTCATCAAAGATTTACTAATGGTAATGATGGATAATAACGTCTGTATGCTCAGACACCTCGACAACATAGAGAACATGATGCCTGCCTTCTCCAAGACGATTCTCAACGCTCCACAACACTCGGACTTGGCTGTGTCTTTGCACGACAAGTACGAACCAGAGGAATTCTCAGAACCTCTTATTATTGCAGAACCAGAGATTGATTCTGATTTGGCTAAAGGACTCTCCAACACTGTGCACAATTCGGAGGAGGACAATTCAAGAAATTGTGCCTGCAAGGTGTTCGTTGAAATATCAGATAGGGAAATTGACATGGAAGTTGCAAATTCCATGAGGAGCAATTCAGTAAATCCTAAAACCCAGGTGTCCGATGAAATGTTTCAACCAATTTCTGCAGTTAAGTATGCTTCCAGTCACTTTATCATATTTGAAGATCCACTAGCACTGCAATGTTTGCTTACCGCTTCCAGTCATAACCAACCTATTAGCAGGGATATATTTGATTACTTAAGTGAACGTTATCGTGCTAAATCCTTGTGTCAATTTCCAACTGATCAATTTGGATTCGACTTTCCCTTTGATCCCGGTTCAAGATTTCTTACCACATACCTTGGAGGTACAAGGAAATATATATGTCATGATACGTTGGACAGTTTGACGTCTGATATGCTTATGTCGCCAACATTATAGAACAGACTAATGAGAATAAGAGGAACATTATTAACAGGATCACTTGTATTTTTTATTAAATCTTTTGCAACAGTATCTGCCTACATCTTTCAAGCTATATTCCATGGAAGTGTTGAGATGGGCATAGACAAGATGGTTCAACAATGGGGTGTTACTGATGTGCAGAAATACTCATCCAATGGTCTTCGCATTGTGATGTACACCGTCTCTACTTTTTGGTCCAGTGTTAAGGATGGCGACGTTATTGCGGCAACTCTCAAGTTGTATCCTCCAAGAATTTATGATTCTACGTGGGTTGCTGTAGCTGGAATGAAAAAGAAGAAACATAATGGGAATCATTCATGAGACTACACAATGTTACATGAACAACAAACCTGGAATCCATATGCTGACATAGCTCTTGTCTGTGAGAAATTGGACTGTGAACTTCATTTTCTAAAGATAAGAGTCTTAACTCAAAAACTTTTGAGTGATACATGGTGCTTCTCTGTTGTAATTTGTTCTGGTGTAATTAACTGTGGCAGTAGAAACACCTCTAACCTCCCAGGGATTGCCTTAGATATTTGTGGAGTTTTAAAGCTGCATCATTTTTCATTTGCTCTTGTTGGTAATCTGTATATTGTTATTCTTGGTGGAACTGTACTGGTTATTTGCATATGGGATCCAGGAATCAATCCCAAGACCATGAATCTAAATGGTCACACGGAGACCTTGGAGACACAACTATTGTTGCGATCTACTGGCAAGTTTTTCTTATGTTCATATTCTGCTTTTATGACTAGAGTGTGGGATCCTGGCCGACAGAGAGATATCTCATCACACTCGACGGAGTTGGCAAGAAGGGTTGTTGTATTGCCTTGGAGAAAAAGACTCATTGTTCTGCTATTAGCATTGTCTGCTGAAAGCAATGGAATGTTAGGAAGAAGGGATTATAGTGTCAGTACACTCTATTCAAGAAGTGCATTTGCTACTTTTGGATTTAAACCAGAGAATATGGATATGGTTGAGAAGTGGCTTGGCAAGGCTAGTATGCTGCAATTTGCGTAAGAAGTACAAGTGCTAAGGACTTTAAGGTGACAAAGTATTATGTATTAGCAAGATTTAAAGGCAACAATATTATTCAACAGCTTCAAGAGAAGACTCACGTAGGGAGGTCTTCAGGCCAACAAGATGTGGCCACTGTTGGAGAGATGGCAAAGTCACAATCAATTAGTTGGAACACAAGTAATTCATCCCAGCATCAAGCGGTGCAAGTACACAACCAACTTCATTGTGCTAAGCTAGACAAAAATATTTTGAGGATTACTGTGGATTCGCCTCGATTTTCATTTGACCCAGGTGGACTTCTGAATTTAGAATTCAATTCCAAGCAAAAGAGATCAGACACAAGGGTCGATGCTAAGTTTCAATGTTGCTCTACTTGAACCTTAAGGACAAGGTTCTTTTTTAGGACGGGGTATTGTTATGAACCTATTGGACAAGTTTACCCCTGTGGAGCACGTGAGATAGGGAGATTAATAAATAGCACAAAGTGGGGCACCGAAAGGATATATAGGAATTATGTTGAAGCTTCGGCTCAAGACTCTGCTTCTCATCTCCTTTCTCTGAGTTCTGATTCTCATCTCTATTCTTATCTCTATTCTTAATTACTTAGTTTCATTATAGTAGTTTGAGTATTGCAATTGATATCTCAAGGTTGTATTAAGTGTTCCAGTTCTTATTATATAGTAAGGAATTTCGGTATTGTTATATATAAATTATTAGTTAGATCATATCATGATTCGGGATTCTCACCCTCGAGATTATGATGGCGCCTAACACTTCACCTGCTAGGCAACCCAACGTTAGAATAGTTTTTAGTCATTTTTGACAATTCAAATTAAATAATAACCAAGAAACTAAATAAACTTAAATAGAGTGAGAAAAATCATAGCAACATTGATATCTACATACAATCCCAGAACCGGTGTCACAAGTACACGAGCGACTAGAGTACTACAAATAAAAGTCTAAATGAAAAGCATATCTATCTGAAATGAAGTAAACAACTAGGGAGATATGAAAGGGGACTTAGTGTTGCGAAAGTCGTGCAACTGTACTTCAAGTCTCCATAAGGCAATCAATCCGAGCAATCTAATGTCGCCGCTAGGATTGACTCCAAAATTTGTACAAGAAGTGCAGAATGTAGTATGAGTACAACTGACCCCATGTACTATGTAAGTGCCGAACCTAATCTCGACGAAGTAGTGAAGAGGCTAAGGCGGGTCACTTACAATAACTTGTATGCAGTATTATAATAATAATAATAATAATAATAATAATAATAATAATAATAATAATGATGATGATGATGATGATGATGATGATGATGATGATGATGATGATGATGATGATGATGATGATGATGATGATGATGATGATGATGATGATGATGATGATGATGATGATGATGATGATGATGATGATGATGATGATGATGATGATGATGATGATGATGATGATGATGATGATGATGATGATGATGATGATGATGATGATGATGATGATGATGATGATGATGATGATGATGATGATGATGATGATGATGATGATGATGATGATGATGATGATGATGATGATGATGATGATGATGATGATGATGATGATGATGATGATGATGATGATGATGATGATGATGATGATGATGATGATGATGATGATGATGATGATGATGATGATGATGATGATGATGATGATGATGATGATGATGATGATGATGATGATGATGATGATGATGATGATGATGATGATGATGATGATGATGATGATGATGATGATGATGATGATGATGATGATGATGATGATGATGATGATGATGATGATGATGATGATGATGATGATGATGATGATGATGATGATGATGATGATGATGATGATGATGATGATGATGAATACAAAACACACAATTTGTTACGGCGCGCAACGCGATCCTACCGTACAAACACAATCCTCTCTCATTTCACCATATCAATATCAAGAATAATATGTAAAATCTATTGCGACGTGTAACCCGATCTCACCATATAATCAGAATCAATATCATAAACCTCTCTTATTTCACCATATCAAAATCACATATAAAATATGTTGTGGCGTGCAATCCGATCCTACCATATCAATATCAATCCTCCCTTATCCCACTCGTTGGGGCATGCAACCTGATCCATAAACAGATTCAATAAATGTAATCAATTCAAGAACTCAATTCACAATATCTCTATGATTGAAGAATATGAAAGCAAAGCCATAAATGAACTTCGTACCAAACCAAGGAATGCTACAACTAATACAAAGCAACAAGATAAGTTAAATATATGACAATTAAAGTGTACAAGTAAGGCAAGTAGTAATTAATCATGGAAGGAACGAGCATTTCACCACAAGAGTAAATAGATTACAATTAACAATCCACGGCATAGAAAGCAATTAAGACATGTAACAGTAAGACATGGAATAAGATAAGTAATGGAATACAGGAAAGCATGAAAATAACTATTTTGACGGCATATATACACTCGTCACCTTGCATATACGCCGCTAAACATGTAAATCACATAACATATAGTTTAAGGGTTCCTAATTCCCTCAAATCAAGGTTAGTCCCAATACTTAACTTGTTCCGCAATCAACTCAAAGCTCAACCAAGGTCTTTCTTCTAAAATTTGCCTCCAAACCAGTCAAATCTAACCAAACTGAAAGCATGAAAATAATTATTTTAACGGCATATATACATTCGTCACCTCGCATATACGCCGCTACATTTGTAAATCACATAACATATAGTTTAAGGGTTCCTAATTCCCTCAAATTAAGGTTAGTCCCAATACTTACCTCGCTCCGCAATCAACTCAAAGCTCAACCGGGGTCTTTCTTCTAAAATTCGCCTCTAAACCAATCAAATCTATCCAAAACGGAAAGCATGAAAATAATTATTTTGATGGCATATATACACTCGTTACCTCACATATACGCCGCTACACATGTAAATCACATAACATACAGTTTAAGGGTTCCTATTTCCCTCAAATCAAGGTTAGACCCAATACTTACTGATCACGCCCAACTATGCCTTATAAAAAGGACTAAGCTATCACTGCAAATATAATCTGAGTATTCAGCTCAGAGTCGAATCCACAGAAAATTAACCTATCAATTACTCTTGTTAGACTCACTAAATTCTTTGTAATCAACTTTTCAGATATTTTGTATAACAGGTGGATATGTTTTTACTAACTATAACTGAATGAAATCAATTAACTAAAAGCTAACTATGACTGGGTTGTACGCAAGTAAGAGAAGGATCTAAGGTTATGATTTCTCATACTGTTGGAATCCCTTCCTGTTATATTTCACCTAGATTTGCCTAATCGTCTCTATCGATCATGAGCACTCTTATTACAGTAAATCTCTCCCGAGTAATCACGATAATTTACTAGACGCACTCTCCCGAGTTATGCTAGCTAGCTTTTAATGCAGCCCACTTTAGATCGCACCCAAGGCTTCGTTATCCCTAATCCCGCCTTTAAACCCTCGGTTATTGATCCCTCATATACTTTGGGAGTGGTGTTGTTCAACAATTACCTAAACATGCACTATTTCCCGAGTAATACATACTAAATAGGCAAAGCTAATTGAGGATCATATCAATTAACTACAACAAAAACGTAGTTGAACAAATAGAGATTAAACCGGGCAAACTATATTAACATAATACGAAGTTCATCCTTTAACAGGTTCCATCAAAACCCTAGACTAAATATTTAGATACTCATAATCTTGTTCATCATAAAAATAGACAAATTCATCATAAATGGTAAAATACAAAAGGAAGAACTCGATGTTGAATTATCTTCCTTGCCTTTTGCCTCTCCTTGCCTTCAATTAAGTTGTAAAAACCTTGATAATGTCCCTTTCGGTGAGCTGGACCTCTTATAGGTTAAGTGTAATTACCCTTGAACTTCCAAGTTTACCCCTGAATTATATTTTTTTGAATTGAACTAGCGCGGTCGCGCTATTGACCGCGCATATGGCATAGTATTCTGCCTTGAACTTCTGGGCTAGCGTGGTCGCGCTAGTGGATCATCATTTCAGCTCTTCTTTTCTCTCTTCTTTTAATGTACTCAGCTCTGAGGGGCTCCCTTTGCTTCAATTTAGCTCCAAATACAGTCCTAAGTCCTCGTACACGCAATTTGCTCTTGCAAAACATGAAATTCGCAATTAGAGCTAATTTATCATCATTTAACTGTCCTACAACAATGAAACATAGCCAAGCTGGGGTATAAATAGTTGCCAAATTACATGAATCTATCCTATTATCAATACCCCACACTTAAATCATTGCTAGTCCTCGAGCAATCCACCACACTCTATAAAGGTTCCTTCACTAAGCTTTTCCCCTAACGTATCACACCAAGAATAAATCACCAAAGTTACGTCTAGTAGTGAATAATCTTTGCCTCAAAAGTAACTCTCACGTGTCGTGCAATAATCGTACTGTATCAAGTCACCACTTATCAACTACTTCATTTACTCATTCTCTTTTTTTTCTTTTTTTTAAGTGGTGCTTATTCTTTTACTTTTTCAAAAATTGCACCTTTTCTCTAATTCATCGGTTCCGCTCAAAAACCAAGCCACCAACCCCACACTTTAGCTTTTGCATATTTCATGACCATTCAAATGCTCATATGAGGTAAAAGGGTTCAAACGGATGGGCCATTCAAAAAAATGGGTATGGTTCGCAATGTGATTTCCAAAGAAACAGGCTTATAGGCTCAATGGGGTTAACTACGATGTATTACATTTAGGTGGATCTACTTTATATATTTGACTTAACAAAGAAATGCCTATATCACTTCTAAGACTGAATAAAGCTACAATTTCGCTTTGCAAACACACGGGGCAAGTTCTAGACATCAAATGTAGAGCATAGAATATAGTACAACTCACACATACATGGCACATGACTCACTCCAGATTGGCTTATCAAGACACTCTCGTTTGAGTATTCAAGTCAGTTACAAACATACAATTTAAGGCACTCTAGCAGGAATCAACCACTGAGACTAAGTATTACACTCTAGTGTCTACCGTATTCAGGTGTATCAACGCCAAAGGTTTCTCTTTCTATTTCAGCTCGTAGCCCATCAATACTAACTAAAGACCAAAAACAAAATAAACAAAAACTAACTACACTCGGTTCAAACAAAACCCTTGTAAAATAACCATGGCCCAAAGAAAAGCCAATGGGGAGTTACTACACCACCTAAAACAAAAAAAAATAAAAAAACTTTTTGGTATTTTCTTTATACTTACTTCCCTCAAGAAAACTGTCTAGAAGATCCGTCATCAGGAAGAGTCCAACATATTCCCTTTTTTTTAGATTTTTTTACGTCGACTTCGACCCTCAAGAACGTTGTCGAAAGAGATCTGCCATCGGGACAAGTCAGCTTACCTATTTTAAACTTACCTAATTTGACTATTACTCAAAACCACAAAAACAGTCCAAAAAAATAAAGAAAACATCAAACAATCAAGTTGTTACCTACACATACATCCATTGAAGTATCCCTCACCCCACACATAAAAGGAATACATGTCCTTATGGCATACAAATAAAGAACAATGAGGTAAAGGAATTTCCCTGAAAGTTCACTCTTGATTGAAGACCGTGTCTGGGTTCAAATTGCAAGCACGACCCAGAGCTCTCAGCTAGCCCAATATTTTCTTCTCTGATTTTACCTGTTGGGCAGCCACCGTCAACACGTGTACCTAAGCCAGCGACAGAGGTACGCAATCCAGCCACTTCCTGCTCCAAAGCTGTGAACCGGGTAAGCTGAGCAGCTCTAGATGGTGCTACAGTCCCAGATAGCACTGCAGCTACTGCAATTTACTCATGGGCCTATGGCTCGTCCCCCACATCCTCTTGCTCAGCCTCCTCATTCTCAGAGTCATCAGATTCACCACTTGCTGCCACTGGCTCCTTTCCAGTAGTGACCTTATCTGCTTGGAACTTGTTGTCTCTTGGCATTCTCCCGTCCACATACAGATTTTCCGGCACCCGAGCTCCCCGGCAAAGTTTAGTAACCAAGGAAGGGAAGAAGAACCCATACCTTTTCACCGAACAACGGGTGAACATATCCTCTTGAATCACTTTGGCCACGTCAAAGTTGTGACTATTAATAAAGCACCAAATCAGAATCGCTCGAGGACCATTCACCTCCGTAGTATTGGAAGACGGGATCAGGCGGTTGTTGGTAACATACAATCAGCACTTCCCTCTAAAGGTTAGCACCGCGGAGTGAAACTTCTGAACATACTTCATCCAAACAATTTCCTTTTCGGGTACACAGATTGCTTCAAGAACATCACCCACTGCGTGTGTGATCTGCCATACCCCTCATAATAGTCATCATATGGATCCACATGAGGGGGCAGCTGGTACATCCTCTGTATAGCCTTAACAGAGGCATCCACCGCCTTTATATGCACAGTTACTATGCCATTCACATGTTCTTTTACATTAGCATAAAACTCGCGGACAACCATCACATTCCCCTCTTCCGGCTCGTCAATGAAGATTTGACCCCCGCCTTACCAGCTTAGTATACATATGAGGGAAGGCCAGCTGGACCGACCCTATATCTATGCCCCTTTCCGGTATCGATTTCTTGGGGGCCTTATCCACAAAGTGGTCCTGAGCCCTGGCAGACACGAACCTGCTACTATCAAAGGGACGAGCAGGAGTTGACCCGCACACCCTGGATGATCCAGCTTGACTACTGGAAGAGGCACCTGTGGTGCGGCATTTCCTAGATGGAGCCATAGTACCTGGAAAAGGGGATATTACTAAGACAGCCCAAAAACAAAATTGTGACTCAATACAGTTACTCAGACTTCACGGGCACAATTGGACAATTACTCAATTATATTCATTG
Organism: Nicotiana glauca; assembly: GCA_026770625.1. Classification (NCBI taxonomy): domain Eukaryota; kingdom Viridiplantae; phylum Streptophyta; class Magnoliopsida; order Solanales; family Solanaceae; genus Nicotiana; species Nicotiana glauca. Next base: position 17,698 of record MU691411.1, read on the forward strand.
AGGCATTTAAACAAACACCTTGTGGGCATTATCCACTCGTACCCCATTTCAAGCATGTTGTAACCCAATACCACCACAATGTCCTAAAATCACATACTAAGTTAAGCTAAAACTCCACTAACAATACCACCCACAATCACTACAACATATGCTACAAATTTCTACTATGAAAAGAAAATAAAAATCTACTACATAAATAGAACAAATAAACACAAAAATCTTGAAAAAAAAAAAAGGAAAATGGCAGAAAGAAATCATACATGTAGTGAGAGAATGTGGGGAGAAGTGAAGAAGAGTAGGGGAGAGTGTGGCTTGAAATTTGGGGGAGTTGGGTTAGGAATTTGAAGAAGGGGAGGGTTGGAAGAAGATGGAACTGAAGAAGGGGGGAGTTAGTGTTGGGGGAATTTTGTTTTTTGCGTTAGGACTTTTCACTGAAGAGTGAAGAGGAGGGACTAATTAGATGAAGGGGGAATAGAATAAAGGAAAAGTAATTAAAATAAAATAAACTATTATTAAGTTTAAAAAAATTGCGTCAGATGGGCGGGACTAGCGCGGTCGTAGCGCAGCCGCGCTAGTCCAGATAGTGTACTTGGCAATATGCACGGTCGCGCTAGTGTTTGAGAGCTGAGGCAGAATGTTTGCCCATATGCGCGGTCTGTAGCGCGGTGGGTAGTGCAGGCGCGCTCCTGGGCACGAAATTTTTTCATTTTTTTCACATGTTCTTTCTGCTTCCGATGGACTTATGACCTGTCCAAGCTCACCTGCAATTGTTAGTTCTTCCCCGATTCAAAATTAACACTACTAACTATCATTGGGTTGCCTCCCAACCAGCGCCTTAGTTAATGTCGTGGAACGACGATTACAACAAATCAATGGGTTGCCTCCCATGTTGTGCCTGATTTAATGTCGCAACACGACACAGATAAGCTCATTTAAGGCTCGCCCGACCTTTGAGGTTCCGTCAGGTGGATCTCTAACACTTTCTTTGGTTCATTCATGCCCACATATAGTTTCAATCTCTACCCATTGACTCTTAATGTATAAGAGTCTTTCTCCGAGGTAGTCTCTACAGCCCCTGAAGGGAATACTTCGACCACTCGAAATGGTCCAGACCATCGTGACTTGAGTTTACCCGGAAATAGCCTTAATCTTGAGTTATAGAGCAATACCATGTCCCCGGGGTTGAATTTTGCTCAACAATGTTCTTCTCGTGCAACCTCTTCATTCTTTCCTTGTACAACCTTGTGCTCTCAAAAGCAAGATATCGAAACTCGTCGAGCTCATGCAATTCTGTGACTCTAGTTGTGCCCGCAGCCTCAATATCCAGGTTCAGCTATTTCATTGCCCACCAAGCTATATGTTCTAATTCCACTGGCAAGTGACAGGGCTTCTAGAACACCAACTTATATGGTGACATACCAATTGGTGTTTTAAAAGCAGTTCTGTAGGCCCAGAGTGCATCATATAGCTTTTTCGCCCAATCAGTTCTTGTGGCGTTCACAGTCTTGGTCAGTACACTCTTTATCTCTTTATTAGACACTTCAACATGTCCACTGGTCAGAGGATGATATGGTGTTGCCACCTTGTGGCGCACATCATACTTTGCTAGCAACTTCTCGAGGCTCGATTGCAGAAGTGAGTGCGTCTGCACTGATAATAGCTCTCGGGATCCCAAAACGGGTGAATATATTATTCTTCAAAAATCCCACCACCACTATAGCATAATTAGTGGGAAGTGTTGCAGCTTCCACCCATTTGGACACGTAATCTACAGCAACAAGTATGTACTTATTGCCAAAGGAGCTGATGAAGGGGCCCATAAAGTCTATCCCCCAGACATCGAACACTTCAACCTCTTGAATTGGGTTCATGGGCTTCTCATGGCGATGGGAAATGTTCCCGATTCTCTGACATTCATTACAGCCCTTCACCCATTGATGTGCATCCTTAAACATTGTTGGCCAGTACCGTCCTGACTCTTCCAAAATGCCCTCCATACGCCGATGCGTGACATGCCTGCAAAATAGAAGATTGTTCTATCTCGGAGACACACCCCCGGATCATATTGTCAACACATATTCGAAACAGATAAGTTTCATCCTAATAATACATGAGCAGTCACGATAAAACTTTTTCTTTTGCACAGAGGAAAGGTCATAGGGAGCTATACAGCTTGCCAGGTAATTTGCAAAGTCTACATATCATGGAACTTCCACGAGGCTTGTAGCGAGTAGCTGCTCATCTGGAAAGGTTTCCAGAATATCTTCAACCTCAACTGAGTTTTCAGCTCCTTCAAGTCGTGATAGATGATCATCGACTTGTTCTGTGCCCTTACGGTCATAAATTTTGAGGTCAAACTCTTGCAGTAACAGCACTCAACGAATTAGGCACGGTTTGGACTCCTTCTTCTCAATCAAGTATCTGAGAATTGCATGAACAGTATATACAATTACCTTAGATCCAATCAGCTATGATCTAAACTTGTCTAATGCAAACACCATAGCCAGCATCTCTTTTTTAGTCACAGTGTAGTTCAGCTGGGCTCCACTCGGCATTCTACTAGCATAGTAGATTGGGTCTATTAGCTTGTCTTTCTTTTTTCTCAGCACTACCCCCGCTGCACAGTCGATGGTGTCACACATGAGTTCAAATGGTTGCTCCCAGTCAGGGTCAACAATGATAGGTGATATGACTAACCTCTTTTTCAACTCCCCGAATGCTACCCTGCAATCATCAAAAAATAAGAAAGGGTGATCTTTTTCTAACAACTTACAAAGAGGATTGACAATTTTTTAGAAGTCTTTTATGAATCTCCGGTAGAAACCAGCATGCCCGAGAAAGCTCCGGATTGCCTTGACTGAAGTGGGTGGTGGCAACTTTGCTATCACGTCAACTTTAGCATGATTCACCTCGATTCCCTTGCTTGATACCCGGTGTCCCAAGACTATGCCCTCTTGTACCATGAAATGGCACGTTTCCCAATTAAGAACCATGTTAGTCCCAATACATTCACACTCGGGTCATATTTATAAGGCACTCATCGAATGAGTTTCCCACCACTGAGAAATCATCCATGAATACCTCCATTATGTCTTCGACCATGTCAGTGAATATGGCTATCATGCACCTTTGGAATGTGGCGGGTGCATTGCATAGGCCAAGGGCATCCTCCGAAAAGCATAAATTCCATATGGGCAAGTGAAGGAGGTCTTCTCTCTATCCTCTGGTGCAATGGAGATTTGATTGTACCCTGAGTACCCATCCAGAAAACAGAATTGAGACCTCCCTGCCAATCTACCAAGCATCTGATCAATAAACGAAAGTGGGAAGTGGTCTTTCCGGGTGGCCAAATTTAATTTTCTGTAGTCCATGCAAATTCTCCAGCCTGTGATGGTTCTTGTAGAGATCAGCTCATTGTTATCATTTTTTACCACCGTTATGCCACCCTTTTTAGGAACACATTGCATCGGGCTAACCCAGTTACTGTCAGAGATTGGGAAAATGATTCCCGCATCCAACTACTTAATCACTTCTTTCTTCACCACTTCTTTCATGTTGGGGTTCAGCCTTCTTTGGTGCTCCCTGGAAGATTTGTGTCCCTCTTCCAGCAGAATTTTATGCATACAATATGCTGGGCTGATCCCCTTAATGTCTTCATGGTCTACCCAATGGCAATCTTGTACTCCTTGAGTACCTGCAGAAGTTGTTGTGTCTGCACATCTAACAAACTAGATGAGATAATAACAGGTAATGTGGAGTTAGGTCCTAGGAACTCATACCTGAGATAGGAGGGCAATGGCTTCAATTCAAGCATTGGTGGTTCTTCTATGGAAGGCTTGGCTGGAGAAGTTTCTCTATTTTCTAAGTGCAGGGGCACGAATTTAAGAGTTCTATCCCACAACCCTCTGCCCTCTACAGCCAACACCCATTCACCTCATCTAGGCTTACCAGACATGCAGCAAAGTCCGCAATAGTTAACATCTCATCATCAGCTTCTACAATTACATTCACAGCATCAATTAGAGAACAATTAGTGAATTCACTTGGTCGCCTCATAGATTTCTGCACATTGAATGTTATCTCCTCATCGTTCAACCTCAGCTTGAGCTCCCCAGTCTCATAATCAATGAGAGTTCTTCCTGTGGCCAAGAACGGCCTTCCCAAAATTATGGGAATTTCTTCATCCACCTTGCAATATAGAATCACAGAATTTGCAGGAAACACAAATTTCCCTAACTGAATCAGTACGTCATCCAAGATGCTAGAAGATCTTTTCACAGTCATGTCATCTAGCTGCAACAACATAGATATGGGTCTAGCTCTTCAATCCCCAGCCTCTTATAAATCGCCAGGGGCATAAGATTATGCTAGCCCACAAATCACAAAGTGCCTTGGAAAAATCAAAGTTACCAATGGTACAGGGAATTGTGAAACTCCCTAGGTCAGACAACTTCTCCGCAACTGGTCTAGTCACCACAGCACTGCAGGCCTAAGTTAGAGTCATTGTGGCCAAGTCTTGGAAATCGAATTTTTGGTACATCAAGTCCTTTATCATTTTTGCATAACCAGGCATCTCTTTCAAAGGATCAATCAATAGAATATTTACCTGGATTTGTTTCAGCATCTCTAAAAATTTCTTGTACTACTCCTCTTTCTGGTACTTGGCTAGTCTCTGTGGGAATGGTGCTGGAGGTCTTTTCTTCCCAATGATTTGGGTATTCTATTTGTCAGACACCACCTCAACTATTGGTTCCTGGGCTGTCTCGGCTTCTTTCTCAACCTCAATCTGTCTGTTATGTTCTTCCTGGGTAGGCTGCATTGTCACCTCTGTTAGTTTCGTTGAATCATCTAGCTCAATGGGTACTGGTACAAGTGTCTCAGCCTATCTACTTTCTTTATCCCTCTCTTGCTCCAAATCTAAGTCTCTGCCATTACGTAGACTCACTGCCATCAGTTGCTTCGGGCCTTGATCTTTTGGATTTACCTGCGTGTCTGCAGGCAATGTCCCAAGAGGACTATTATTCAAAGACATCGAAATCTGGCCCATCTGCACTTCAATAAACTTAATAGCTACCTCATATGCATCTGCTCTTTCACTCATTTTTGCATTTGACCCAATAACCTGCTGCATCATTGCCTCGAGTCTAGCAAACCCATATTTCTGTCTTTCACCATGCTGCTGCTGAGGAGGATGATAACCATGCTGCTGATTTTGATTATTATATCCCTGTGGTCTTTGGTAAGGCTCCATATTATTGTGAGGTCTCATATCTCCCATGTTTCCATTGTTGAGATGTGGCTGGACTGGATTGTATGGCTGATTTTGTTGGCCCCAATTCTGACTACCTTGTCTTTGTCCCGCATAATTAGATACATAATTCATGTCTTCAGGGTAGTGATGATGATCACTTTCTGCATTCCATTGGTTACCAATTGACTGGATAATGCAACATGTGCATAGGCCCCCATTGGTAGTATCAACAATGTGTACCTGCTGCTTCTACCCTGACTCTTCCACCTTTTTGGTAAGTAGACTCATCTGTGTCATTAATGTGGCCATGTTTTCAGCAGGAGTGTTGGATGGATCTAAGCGCACTGAGTGAACTACTGGAGTGATAGGTGCATTCCTGGTTGTCCACCCCGAATTATGTTTCATCTTGTCAAGCAGCTCTGGCTTTCTCTCCATGTTTTGCTCAAAAATGCTCCACCAGCTGAAGCATCAACATTACCCTTCACACTATCTGCCATACACATGTAAAATCACTGCCCCAACATCTAATCTAGAATACCATGGTACGGACATATAACCAACATCCCTTTGAAACGTTCCCATGTTTCTTGCAGTGTCTCCATTAATTTTCTGTTTGAAACTCAAAATTTCATCAATTTGTTGAGCAGTCTTATTGGGCGGATGAAACTTCTTCACAAATTGCTTGACTAACTCCTCCCAAGTCGTTATGGAATTAATGGGGAGTGAGTTTAGCCAAGTCTGGGCAGCTCCTGTCACTGAGAATGGAAACAACAATAGCTTTATTGCTTCCTGAGTTAAGTTGGGCTACCTTTGAGTTTTGCAGATTGAGAGGAAATTCTTCAAGTGATGATGAGGATCTTCAATTTGTGACCCCGAAAATAGTCCCTTGTTTTGCAACAAGTGAAGCATGTTGTTCGTGATTTGAAACGACTCGGCCTATATCTGTGAGACTAAAATCGTTGTGGCCAAGTTCTCTATTGTGGGTTGTGCCCAATCATATAGAGCAGCCTCTGCCACAAGAAGTGTCACTGGTGCTACTGGCACAGCTAGGTTTACCACGTTATCCCCCATGTCTAGTTCGAATTGTTCAGTTCTTTGTTGTTGTTTGTTTTTCCGGTTGGCCCGATTCAAGGCCTTGAAAACTTTCTCGGGATCTGATAATGCTTCAAATACTTCACCAGTTCTCGATGAGTTACTAGGCATGCACCTGTACAACCAAGTCAACAAACGTTAAAATTTCAATGTATAGATTGGAAATAAAGAAAACTGACAACACTAAGAATTTTTGTATTTCTTTCAATTGTAATTGATAACACCGTTAATTCCCTGGTGCGGCTCCAAAATTTGATCATGCCCAACTATATCTTATAAAAAGGACTAAGTGGTCGCTGCAAATATAATCCGAGTATTTAGCCCAGAGTCGAATCCACAGGGAATTAACCTACCAATTACTCTTGTTAGACTCACTAAATTCTTCGTAATCAACTTTTCAGATATTTTGAATAACAGTTGGATATGTTTTTACTAACTACAACTGAATGAAAGCAATTAACTAAAAGCTAACTATGACTGGGTTGTATGCAAGTAAGAGAAGGATCTAAGGTTATGATTTCCGATATTGCAGGAATCCCTTCCTGTTATGTTTCACATAGATTTGTCTAATCGTCTATATCGATCATGAGCACTCTTATTACTGTAAATCTCTCCCGATTAATCACGACAATATACTAGATGCACTCTCCCGAGTAACGCTAGCTGGCTTTTAATACACCTCACTTTAGATCGCACCCAAGGCTTCGTTATCCCTAATCTCGCCTTTAAACCTCGGTTATTGATCCCTCATATACTTTGGGAGTGGTGTTATTCAATAATTATTTAAATATGCACTCTCTCCCAAGTAATACATACTAAATAGGCACAGCTAATTGAGGATCCTATCAATTAACTACAACAAGAACGTAGTTGAACAAATAGAGATTAAACCGGGCAAATTATATTAAAATAACATGAAGTTCATCCTTCAACAGGTTCCATCAAAACCCTAGACTAAATATTTAGCTACTCATAATCTTGTTTATTATAACAATAGAAAAATTCATCATAAATGGTAAAATACAAAAAGGAAGAAAGGAAGAACTCGATGATGAATTATCCTCCTTGCCTCTTACCTCTCCTTGCATTCAACTAAGCTGTAAAAACCTTGATGATGTCCATTTGGGAGAGATGGACCTCTTATAGGTTAAGTGAAATTACCCCCGAACTTCCAATTTTACCCCTGAATTATATTTTTTCGAACTGGACTAGCGCGGTCGCGCTAGTGGGGGCGCTACTGACCGCGCATATGGCATAGTATTATTCCTCGAACTCCTAGGCTAGCACGGTCGCGCTAGTGGATCATCATTTCAGATCTTCTTTTCTCTCTTCTTTCAACGTACTCAGCTCCAAGGGGCTCCCCCTTACTTCAATTTAGCTCCAAATAAAGTCCTAAGTCCTCGTACGCTCAACTCGCTCCTGCAAAACATGAAATTCACAATTAGAGCCAATTTATCATCATTTAACTATCCTACAACAATGAAACATAGTCAACCTGGGACATAAACAATCGCCAAATTACATGAATCTAGCCTATTATCACTTACCTCGCTCCGCAATTAACTCAAAGCTCAACCAGGGCCTTTCCTCTAAAATTCGCCTCCAAACTAGTCAAATCTAACCAAAATCAACTTAATATCAACAAACAACGCGATGAAAATCAATTACAATACATAAAGCTAAGATCTTTGCACCTTTTCCAAAAGGTCAATAAAATCAACCCCGAGCCCGCTTGGTCAAAACTCAAAATTCGAAAAAACCTTAATTACCTATTCACCCCCGACCCCGATTATGCAATTATTTTTGAAATTCGACATCAATTTGAGGTCTAAATATCAATTTTACAAAACCCCTCAATCTTCCCAAATCCCTATTTTCTTCCATGATAAAGCATAGATTAAGGTTAGAAATCAATGGGTGTTGATGGAATGAAAGAAAACGAGATAAAGTATTCTAACATATGAAATGGTGATGAAATTTCTTGTCCAGGATGAGCTCTAATGAGAAGATGGTGAAATAGGTGTCATTTTGTATTTGGAACATTTTAAAGTCTGTGTGTCAAGTGTTCATCGCGCTCGCGAGACACCTGATCCCGAAGCAGCAGCGGCCAAAGGTCTTCGCTTTCGAGAGGGATTGCATGCGTTCGCGATGGTCTGTCCCCCAGCCATCGCGTTCGTGATTCTGGGCTCGCGTTCGCATAAAAGAAACCCCAACTCCCCATCCCAGGCCCCTTGCTCTTCGTGTTTGCGTAGTGCTGGTCGTGTTCACAAAGGGTGATCCCACCATGGCTTCACATTTGCGTACACAGCCTCGGGCTTGCATAGAGAGAAAGAAACCCAACCTAGATTACTCTTCACGATCGCGGGAGTATCTTCGCGATTGCGAAGAAGGACACATCTAACATCAACAGACTCCAAAAAGCAGAAATAGCGTAAGTCCAAAAATCATTCTGTAGCCTATCCGAAACACACTCGAGCCCCTTAGATGCCAAACTAAACATGCACACAAGTGTAATAACATCATACGAACTTGCTTTCGTGATCAAATATCAAAATAACACCTAGAATCACAAATCGAACATCAAAAGGAATGATATTTCCAAAGAAACTCAAGAATATCCAATTTCACAATCGGACGTCCGAATCAGGTCAAATCAACTCTTTTTGCACCACACTTTGCAGATAAGTCATAAATACTAAGATGAATCTATGCCAAGTTTCGAACCCGAAATACAAACCCGGTAGCAACAACGTCAACTTACGGTCAAACTTAGGAATTTTTTAAACATTTAAATTACTAGTTTTTACCAAATCACGTTAAATCAAGTTAGGGACTTTCAAATTCGATTTCGGGCATACGCTCAAGTCCAAAAGGATGATACGAACCCACTATGAACGCTACTGTGTTAAACACAAAACCAGAAAACTGTTAGAAGAATAAAAGAAACTAGAAAAACAATAGAGATTAAAAAGATATTCTGAGTCCACAATTTGCTTGTGCGTCCTTAAGGAATTTTAACCCCCTCACACGTTGCCAAGGTAATGGATTAAATCCTCTTAGGATAAAACGGAATAAACCTTCCTGTAACAGTGGCAATACAAATTACAGGATACCAACGAACTTAAAGAACAGAGCAAAATCACACTTACGAATTTGAGAGAGAGAGACTGCGAATGAAAATGCAGTATTTTCAGAAAGAAGGAAGTTCTGTAGTGTTTTTGATGTATTAAAAACAAATTCATGCCACTGAATTTATAGGCAATTATTGGAAGAGGTGTGATGTCTGTTCTGGAAAAGTGTCTGTTTAGAAATTTCGCCGCCTGCCGCGGTCCTACCGCTGTTACGCTAGGACTGCGGCCAAAGTGGCTCTCTGAACCTGTAGAAGGGTTCTACCGCGGTCCTACCGCGGTTACGCTAGGACCATGGCCAGGCTATATTTCTGAATCTTTAGCAGTGATCTGGCATTTAATTAATTATTAAATAATTAATTAAATAAATTTTGTCCAAAAAATAATCTTATCGATCGATCATTTGACAAATCCAAATCCAAAGCCAAAGCCAAAGCCGAAACCGAGCCGAGCGAGCGATGATGACGGCGCGAGGGTTCATTCTCTTCAACTCCTTTTAAGAGATTTAAGAAGTGATTCAATATATATACACACAAATGTAGTTGTCCCTCACCAATAAGGGACAAAGTGCAAGACATAAGATCACTTCTTCAAATTTTCGTTTTTCCCTCCATTTTATTTCCCTCCATTTTCAATTCACACTTTTATACTTTAAAGCCCAATGGCTTAAAAGTACGACAATCCCCCACATGAATGGGAATGGTTGTATCAAGAAAGATCATAGATGAAAGTTGTGTTATTTGCAAGTAAGGATTAATTGCATCTGGATAAGTAGGTTTCCCTTTGAACTTTCTGTAGTGAACATATGTCGGATATACTCGGTCAATCGGTAGATTTGACATCTTTGAACCGTCGAACTTTAGTGTATACCTAGACAACCATATGTCACACAACCAACCCTTAACCATCTTTTGATTCTTATTGTTGTGTTCGTTTCAGCCATGAACACCACATGGTCTCATAAGTGCGTAGAGAATTGGCCTTACAAAATTCTCATTGAAGCGTCTTCCACTTCGCACTTACATAGGTGATTCCTAAACGTGTAATCCTTTAGATTGACACTATTTGATAACTACCACATCAAACTTA
>MU691411.1:45655-103452 GCA_026770625.1 Nicotiana glauca
GTTTAGATTCGGTTTGACTTATTTTTTGTTAACGCCAAACCAAACCAAGAGCTATCGGTTTTTTATTTTCCAACACCAAACCAACCAAACCAAACCACAAGTCGGTTTTTTTCTTCGGTTTGACTTGGTTCGTCGGTTCGGTTTGGCTTCATGGTTTGACTTGTACACCCCTAGATAATACAATCAATAGAACTTCACCAAAACAACTCCATAAGTTCTGAAAATCCAGAATGCCCCTTGGAGTTGGAGCAAAAAAAATTCCACCTAACGTGAGGATCCTGATTTCTAAGACCTCCGAGAGTATGAGGGACAATCACAGTCAACATGCCACATTATGTACTACCTTGAATATGCCGATCAGATAATCAACACGCCATACACTAGTTTCAACTAATCAAAACAGTTTTGCCGAGAACTTTCTGAGCTGGGAAACTAAATAGGTGTAAGGAACCAAATTGTTTAAGTAGCAAACGATATTTCCTTCTGAATGTCTTTATGAAATAAAATGGTATGTTTCCAATGCTTGACATTTCTATAGCTCAGCCTACTTCATGCAAAGTTCATTAGAGTTTCTTCAAAGACAAAAAGCATCCTGGGTTAAGCCAGTCCGTGTCCCTCTAATTTAAATAACTAGTTTCTTCCACAAGATTAAAGTATCTTCCGTATTATATCACTCTTACTGGCTTATACAGATTAAAGGTCTAAAACCTGACTCACAGAGCAGAAGCAGGCACCATGGGTAAATGTGATCAATAAAAGAGCACTTGAACACATGTACTAAAGACAACCTATTCCACACTCACAATGTCACAGTTTGCACATGGAAATTAACATCATCCTTCAGAACTACCTTCATTATTCCAGTAAACAGTACCAAAACAAAGCAGCACAGATAAGAAATTCGTGAAAAAAGGATTAGCAACCACCACCAGAGATCAAAAGCCTAGCTCATGACCGATTTCAACTCTACCTTTTACCGTTCTTAAATTCAAAAGACAAAATTTTGCTCATCAAGAATCACAACCTAATTGTGCACTTCTCAACAGAATCGCCACCCTTTTCAAACGAAGTGTCAAATTTCACTACCTTTATCAAATAAATTGAAAGGAAAAAGAACAAAATGCTCCAACTCTTAGCTCAAATCAACCAATGCACACAAATTCAGTAACATTTTTAAGGTTCACAAAGAATCACAAAGTAAAAGCATCCACCTCAAATCAAGACAAAACAAACACACCCAAATGAATTCTTTTGACAATAAAAGAAAAAGGGAAATTCATATCCCACGCCTTTTATTTCCTTTTGCCAACTTGGTACATACCTCAAAAGAACCAAATTTCACATAATTAACAACAATTAAGACATACCCAGCTCAAATCAAGACAAAATAAGCGCCCAAATCGTTTTTTTCACAATTAAAAAATATACCTACACTTCTTATTTCCAATTCCAACTTGGTACATACCTCAAAAGGAACAAACTTTCACATAATCAACAAAAATCAAGACACACCCAGATCAAATCAAGTCAAAATAAACATACCCAAATGGATTTTTTTATTTCACAAAAAAAATGTTCCATACCTACGCTTCTTGTTTCCAACGCCGACTTGGTACATACCCCAAGAGAAAGCGCCAAAAGCAGTGAGGAAAATGGCCAAAGCACTTGGACCGGTGTTAGGGATCCGACGAGCGAATCGAACCGGTGCAAAACCGCCCGGTGGTGGACCGTCTTGCAATAAAGGCATGTCTTTCACACTAGCCATACCGGCTTTCTTCCTAATCATTGCCTCCGTCATTTTTGTTTTCTCTACTCTGTGATTTAGAACACTGTCTTTTTGGAAGCTGTTTTGAGGGTTTGGAACAATGGAGAAATACTGCGATGTGGAAATGGTTGAGAGAGATGAATGGTACTGTGGGCCCGGGGAGGATATTAACCATTAAGAGTTCGACACGTGGCTTGACCCCCCCCCCCCCGGGCGATGTTGAGAATGTTCACTGCCTGGTGATCATAAAAATATGCTTATTTTGAAATAGTTTTTCTTAATGATGTTAGAAATAACTTTTTCCTCTGGAAATGTAGTGATCGACAAAATTATCTAAGAAAGTTTTTGCTAGTAACCATTCGAGATTCATAGAAACAGATCGTATTTGGCTAAAACTTTTTTATAATCAAATAATATTGTAGGCATATAAATTTTATTAATATTAAGTCCATAAAATAATTTAGATTATATTTTAAATTCAAGATATATTGGTCCAAATAAATAATATGGGCTTATATAATTGAATTAATTATATAAATCCAATATATATGGATTAAATAAATAAGTCTTAATTCACTGAGCTGGTTCATTTAATTGGGCTAAAGTGATGAGCTCAATTCATTAGGCCCAAGATTTCATCTTCCTAGAGGCCCAAATGGATGCCCACGTGTCAAATGACGTAGCACACCAAGTCAAATGGAAGAGTCAATAAGATCATGCCACGTGTCAAAATGATAAGGTATGTCAAGCCAAATCAAAAGGCCAATGAAATTGTGCCACGTGCGCAAGTGACATGTTCTGGCCAATCAAATGCGGTCATGTCACACTTCAATTTGATTGGTCAGAAAGAGTTCGTTCTTATTACAACTCCTCCCTTCCACAACTATAAATATCGGTCTTCATAACCCATAAAAGGACATCATAAGTTATAACAAGAAGCAAGAGGGACCTCGTGGATCAAACGTCGCACATTTCTCTACAAGTTTCAAGCTTCAAGTTCAAGTTCAAGAAATCAAGTTCAAGCTCAAGAACGAAGAAGAAATCAAGATCAAGTTCAAGCAATCAAGCTCAAGCACAAGAACAAAATCATATGCAAACTTATTGTCTGCAAATATATCAAATGAAAAGGGTGAGTTTAATTTTTATTTTTTAAATACGGATTATGAATAAATTATTTCAAGCAATACGGTAAAATAAAAATAAAAGAAAAGGATTTGTAGAAGAAAAAAGAAAACAGGAAAATAAAAGGATTAAATTTTTTAAGGGATAATTTGGAGAAATATAAATTTATTGTAACGATTTGTCTTGAAAAAAAAATAATTTTCAACTTCTGTTTCTTCCCAAAAGTTAGAATTTGTAGCTTATTCCCAAAAGTGAAAAATCCGCTTTTGTTGCTCAAAAGCACTTCTTCATCATGGTCAAACACCATAAGTTTCTAATAAAATACATTTCGTGATAATTAAAAAAAAAAATGGCCTCCCAAAAGCTTGGCCAAACAACCTCTTAGTCCATTGGAAATTTGTGCCCAAGATGATCTCAATGTCACCTTTATCAAATTATAACAAGTTCGTAAGTGTATATCCATTTTGAAATGGGATTATAAATACACGATAGGTTCGATCAATACTAGTAGTGTCCCTAGTTGGAGTCAACCCCATAGAGCCCCTTATTCTTTTATCGATTATCATGTCGTCACATGTGATAAGCTCATTCGGTATAAGGTATGATGCATATAGAGATAATTATGAGAATGCAATATTTAGCGATAGTTATGTCAACGAATTTCAAGTACTCTCTCTATGGCGCATTTCTTTTTATTACAATGTGATACAATCTCAATACTCCGCGTCTTTCTAAATTGTAATCAATAAATCATACTAGGGTGCGTTGTTTCTCATGCAACGTCTTACTATCATAGAGTGTTAGGCCTCATTTCTGATATTATCAGATTTTCTAGCTCAAACAAAAAAAGAATAGTAAAATTGGATTTGCAAATATACTATTCATTTTCATATTAGTTTTTGCAAAGAAGAATAAGTTGTAGGTTTTAATGTGCATATTTTTTTTCAATTCGAAACCAAGATTCTAATTGCAATATTCTATCGTGTTGTAGAGCACCAGCTGGATTTTTATATTTGCTTAAGAAAACATACGTACACTATGTATATAAGAGGAGGGACATGGATTCATGTGAATTCATGCTTATTTTCTAGATCATGTATAATAATATTATATCCTTTCAAGATTATTTTAATATATGTACACGTACCCAAACTCAAATGCAATAATTATAGGATGCACCTTTACAAATGAAAAATTACTAAAATTGCAAAATAAGATAAAATATTATAAACCTATACTTTAAACGTATTATGAATTTGAGCGTAATAATAATAATAATAATCTTCTTCTCCGGTCCTCTCGGCGTAGGTTAAGCTAACGTGCGCTGATCTCGTCCATGGCTGGAAAGAAGTCACGAGACAGACCTAAGAAGGAACAAGTCAAGGTGGATGACAAAATTCCAAAGCTCAAAAACATAATAAGGAGCTCATCAACTGTTATGGAGTTGATTTCTGGAGCTTTAAAGATGCAAGTTGGATCTAGCATTCTAACACAGATCCCTTATGTAAGTGCTTCAACATCTGCTAGTCAACAATAAAAACAGGCAAATCAAAGTCCAATCCCCATGCATGTCGATCTAAGAGGCAATGTCATACCTCTCTCTTCGCGGGTTGTTGTTGTTCCATTGAAAAACAAGGAGCGGGAAGTTGTACCTCATGCAACGTCTTACTATTATAGAGTGTTAGGCCTCACTTCTGATATTATTAGATTTTCTAGCTCAAACAAAAAAAGAATAGTAAAATTGGATTTGCAAATATACTATTCATTTTCATATTAGTTTTTGCAAAGAAGAATAAGTTGTAGGTTTTAATGTGCATATTTTTTTTCAATTCGAAACCAAGATTCTAATTGCAATATTCTATCGTGTTGTAGAGCACCAGCTGGATTTTTATATTTGCTTAAGAAAACATACGTACACTATGTATATAAGAGGAGGGACATGGATTCATGTGAATTCATGCTTATTTTCTAGATCATGTATAATAATATTATATCCTTTCAAGATTATTTTAATATATGTACACGTACCCAAACTCAAATGCAATAATTATAGGATGCACCTTTACAAATGAAAAATTACTAAAATTGCAAAATAAGATAAAATATTATAAACCTATTCTTTAAAAGTATTATGAATTTGAGCGTAATTATAATAATAATAGTCTTCTTCTCCGGTCCTCTCGGCGTAGGTTAAGCTAACGTGCGCTGATCTCGTCCATGGCTGGAAAGAAGTCGCGAGACAGACCTAAGAAGGAACAAGTCAAGGTGGATGACAAAATTTCAAAGCTCAAAAACATAATAAGGAGCTCATCAACTGTTATGGAGTCGATTTCTGGAGCTTTAAAGATGCAAGTTGGATCTAGCGTTCTAACACAGATCCCTTATGTAGGTGCTTCAACATCTGCTAGTCAACAATAAAAACAGGCAAATCAAAGTCCAATCCCCATGCATGTCGATCTAAGAGGCAATGTCATACCTCTCTCTTCGCGGGTTGTTGTTGTTCCATTGAAAAACAAGGAGCGAGAAGTTGTACCTCAAACATCATTACCTGTACCAATCACTATTCCATTGCTGGAGGAGCCCAAGGAGTCTACCTAGGCCAAGTACTAACAGGTAATAGATCTGCTGCTAATGGTATGACGTTGAGCTACATAACTCCTGAAATTGTTGAAGGGAACTTGGTAGCTAAGTTTGAAAAAGCATAAATTGAGAAGGAGAACCTGAGATGGAAATTTGCCTTAATTATGTATGTAATTGGTGAAAATCCAGGTTACAACTATATGTGACGCTACATAAATCAAATGTGGAATACAGTGACTATGCCAGAGTATGTTATCATAATGAAAGTCACTATATAGTCAGGTTTAAAAACATGGATGATATGAAAGAAATTATGCGTGATGTACCATATACAGTGAACAATAGACCATTAATAATGAATCGATGGTCTCCACAGTACAATTTTGGATCAGAATTCTTGATAGAAATACCTCTACGGGTAAGGTTTCCCAAACTGCCTCTGAACTGTTGGAGTGGCAACTCATTGAGTAAAATTGCAAGTGCTATAGGAATTCCAATGTTTGCAGACGAGTGTACTGCCAAACAATCACGAAATTTCTTTTCTAGTATACATATTGAAGTAAATGTTACCAAGTCTTTACCAAACAAGGTTCCAGTAATGGATAAATCAGGTGTAGTGTTTGAACAAGCTATTGAATATGATTGGAAGCCGAAATTTTGTGAAAAGTACCTCAAAACGGGCATGATTGTGCAAAGATTCCCGAAGAAGGAGTTAAACAAGACCAACAGTTCAGGAAAAGGAGGCCACCACTAGTGAAGCAACTATGAAAGATTAAAGACGCACCAATAGCTTCTACCGCAGGAGAAAGCAAAAAGCATGTGGATATGCCAAGCAAGGAAGTACAGTATACTTCTGAGCAATCTGAGAGTCTTGAGGACAAACAACTAACAGAGGAAGGCTTACAAAGACAACTAGAAAAGGGAAAGATTACAATAGAGATCAATGGGGTTCCAATGAACTATGCATAAGTAATATTATCTCATGAAAAGCAAGGGCCACAACAACAACCAAGTCCAACTGTGATGGCTAACTTGAAACTACCTGCTACAAGTGGTCATATCCACCCCTCGATGTCTCGGATGCTATGGTACATAAGGGGTACCATCAAAAGATACAAACAAAAAGAGTTGTGTACCTATATAAAAGAGAATAATATTAAGTTAGTAGGATTAGTAGAAATCATAGCCAAGAAGGAAAAGGTTGATCGCATAGCTCAGCTAGTGGTACCAGGTTGGCACACTAGATATAATTATGATCAGGCTATCAATGGGAGAATTTGGATGTTATGGGATCCCATGTTCTATGATATTACAGTGTTAAAGTAGTCTACTCAATTAATGCACTGTAGTATTGTGGATAGAAAGATCCCAATGCATTGTCTCATGACAGTAGTTTATGGCTTCAACACCATTGATTAGAGAACACTTTTGTGGCAATTGTCATAATCCTTAGCAGCACAAAGCTCTGAACCATGGATTATTTGGGGTGATTCTCAGTCTTGACAGTTCAAGATAGACTTTATGGTAATCCAGTCACATGCAATGAAGTGCAAGACTTCTCAGACTTTATGCACATTCTAAACATGAATGAGTTACCTTAGAAGGGGGAATTTTACATATGTCAAACAAACAACAAGGTATTACTAAAGTTTATAGCAGGATAGATAGAGCTATAGATAATGATGACGGGATGCAACCATATGGACACATGAAAGTTGAATAGAGATCTCCATACATATCAGATCATGCTCCTATGGTAATTACAATGAGAAGAGCTGGACCAAGTGGTAAGATCCCATTTAGGTTCTTTAATGTGTGGGCTGACCATCCAAACTGCTTGGCATTGGTAGAAGAAGTGTGGAAAGACCACATAAGTACAAATCCTATGAAGAATGTTTGGTATAAGTTGAAGGCTTTGAGGCCACTATTAAGGCAACTAATTAACACTGAATTAAGAGGCATCAAAGATATGCTGGCAGAGGCTGCATGACATTCACGTTCAAATGCCTAGCTGCTACTTAGATGAACTAGTTGCTGAAGAGAAACTACTCCTATAGAACCTAGAGAAATGGTCATTAATAGAAGAAAGTATCATTCAATAGAAAGCTCGAGCTAAATGGATAAGACTAGGAGATTCAAATTCCAAGTATTTTTCAGCTGTTATGAAGGAAAGAAGACAAAGAAAAGTCATTACAGAACTTGTTAATACATATGGAGATAGACTTACTGACCATCACCAGATCCAAGAAGAGATCATTGACTTTTATAAGTCCTTGATGGGATCAGTTGCAGTCCATTTGCCAGCAGTAAACAAGCAGGTGATGAAGCCAGGACCAGTGCTCAATCATATGCAGCAGGTCAATCTATGTGCTGAAGTTACTGAGTAGGAAATCAATGATGGGTTGTGTGCTATTAGAGATGATATACCACGGGTAGATGGATATAATGCCTTATTCTTCAAATCAGCCTGGCCATTTCTCATTTGAGAAATTTATCAAGCAGTCAAGAAGTTCTTTCAATCAGGGAAGTTGTTTAGAGCAATCAACTGCACAACTATCACATTACTTCTTAAAGTTCATAACCCTTCAAGCATTAAAGAGTACGTGTCAATAGCTTGTTGGACAGCACTATACAAAATCATAGACAAAGTATTGACCAACAAAATTTCGAAAGTTATAGGTTTTATTATTTATTATACTCGAGCAGGATTTATTCCAGACAGAAAGGTGGTAGATAATGTATTGCTTGCTCATGAGTTAATTGAGACTTATTCTAGGAAGAATATTTCACCAAGATGTCTCATCAAGGTGGATATTCAAAAGGCTTATGACACAGTGGATTGGAGGTACCTACATCAAGTGTTAGAAGGCTTGGGCTTCTCAGACAAATTCACTAAGTGGATTCTTGAATGTGTGACAATTGTTAACTATACTATACTCATTAACGGGGAAACAACTAAGCAATTTGATGTAGCTAGAGGTCTCAGGCAAGGGGACCATATCTCTCCCTTTTTGTTTGCCATAACAATGGAATGCTTGAGTAGGAATTTGAAAACTTTGAAGCAAGAGAAGGTTTTTCATTATCGTCCCATGAGTTCAAGGATGGATTTAACTCATTTGAGATTCGCGAATGATCTTCTCCTATTTACAAGAGGAGATGCTACATTTGCAGCACTCTTACATGAAAAATTCAATATCTTCTCAGCAACATCTGGTCTTAAAGCTAACCTGGCAAAAAGTTCTATTTACTATGGAGGGGTCAGCTCAGAGGTGAAACATGACATTCAACAAATACTAGGCTATAGTCAAGGAACTCTCCCTTTCATATATCTTGGAACACCACTTCATATAAAGAAGCTCTCTGTAATGCATTGACAGCCACTAATTGATAAAATAGTGGCCAGGATATCCTTTTGGACAACAAATAAGCTCTCATATGCATGCATAACTCAATTGGTGCAACATGTGATCTTTCTTATTCAAGTTTATTGGACCCAAATCTCTAAAGTTGTCAAGGAAATTGATGTATATTGTAGAAGCTATGTGTGTACGGGGAGAATATAATCACTAAAAAAAGCTTTAGTGGCATATGTGATATGATTTGTTCATCTAGAGCAGCATTGGGGCTTAACTTGATCAACTTGGCACTATCGAATAAGGCTGAAATCACAAAAACTTGTTGGGAATTAGCAAACAAGAAAGACAAGCTTTGGATCAAATGGATCCATAGCTATTACATAAAGGATCAAGTCTCCGCAACCATGAGAGCTCCAAAGCAGGCATCTTGGATGGTCAGGAAAATATTCAGAGCAAGGAGTAATTTGGATACTATTAACAATAACCCAGCTCATAAGAGGACTATAATCCAACATGTATATTTGCAACTGCTAGGGGACTTGCCTAAAGTACAATGGAAAAGATTAATGTATCAGAATAAAGTACGACCTAAAGCAGTATTCATTATGTGGCTACAAGTTCAGGGAAGATTGCTAACTGCTGACAGATTGAAGAACTGGGGTATGCAAGTAGAAGACAAATATTGCTTTTGCAATCAAACTCTAGAAATAAGAAATCATAGATTTGCAGAATGTGCATATGGTAGAAGCTTATGGATCAGACTCATGCACTGGCTACATATTCAACACCCTCCTACAGCATCGTGGACTGCTAGCATCATTGGATTGTAATGAAAACAAAGGGGAGATCTCATATGGCCATGCTGCTCAAATTAGTGTATGCAAAGTATACTCACACAATGTGTATTGAGAGGAATGCAAGGATCGTCGAGAAGCAATGAACTACATAGGATGTCCTTGACAGAAGAGTGGTCTGCATGTACAATATTAGAACTGAGGGTTAAACTCGTGTCCTTCTTACAAAATGTTAATGCTGAATAACTTAACATCGTAAGAGTAGTTGTATAAAATGAGATTAGAAGGACATGAAGGTTAGATTGAGATGTGTTTTTTTCTAGTTTGAAAGTAGGTAATGGTGATCTACTATTTTGTAAATACTTAAATTGGTGGTTAATAAAAAGATGTTTATTACCAAAAAAAAAGTATTATGAATCTGGGTAAGAACCTAAAGGTAGAAACAGTCAAATTTAATTCCTAGATCTAACTTTTTTCAGTAATAAACCCATCGTCTTGAACCTCTGCACACATATTATATACTAAATTATCACAGCTAAAAGTTAGAAATATGATTGGAGATTAAGCAGATTTTCATTCCGTCATGGCACTTTAAAAATTATAACCATCTCATTCACATGACTGAGTCATTCTCAGAACATGAAAAACTTGATACTTCAAGTTAAAAAAGAAATAAAAAGAATTTTAAAAATAAATAAAAGAATA
The DNA here is from genome assembly GCA_026770625.1 of Nicotiana glauca. Taxonomy (NCBI): domain Eukaryota; kingdom Viridiplantae; phylum Streptophyta; class Magnoliopsida; order Solanales; family Solanaceae; genus Nicotiana; species Nicotiana glauca. Next base: position 55,978 of record MU691411.1, read on the forward strand.
AGGTTGGTCCAAGAAATATCAAAAGAGGGAAATACGAAAAAGAAAAGATGATGTTATCCTTTCTTGTTTGAATTATCAAAAAAGGAAAAAGAGCAAAATTAAATTTGTTAATAAATAGAATAATATAATACTTCTTCGTCATTAACTTACATATTTTTTATACTAAAAGAAGTATAATAATTTATTATGATTTAGTCAATGACCTACATTGTTTGACTCAAAAGTTATTGAATACTTTTCGAGCAAATCAATCAATATAGATGAAGGGGTAAATTGTAGTCGAAGATAATGAACCCTAGGATTATCTTTGTAGTTAATTTGAGTAGCGATAATATAAATTAAGGGGAGAGGGAGAGGGAGAGGATGATAATCTTCGAGAGATGAAAGATGCAGTTTTAGAGAGAGAAGAGAGAGACAATGCTAGAGAGATCTTGTATTATTAATAATAAATCCAATGCCCCTTACACAGCTCTCCACCCTTTTATATAGGGAAGGGCCCTTTTCTAAAATATCTGAAAGACACAAATAAAGTACATGCTATCTAAGGGCTAACGTGGTCATGAGGTCGTCCCCGAATTACCCCCAAGTCGTCCTTTTAACTGGACTCGTGCGTTTGTGATCAGTCAAATTCAACCCCATACAGTTAGTCCCTCTGCTCATCGGGGTCGCAGCGAGATGCATCCTCGAGGGACGGAATCAATACATTTGTTTTGGGAGAGTTTGACCTTACCAATGGGTTGTGATGTGATAGATACGAAACAATCATCGTGACCGTCTAATCACCAAATTGTAATGCCTTTCCCCGTGCGATGTCAGCGTCCACAAATGTCATCATTGCGTGTATTCTCGGGGCAGGGAACCAACAACTCTGATGCTTGGTTTTCCGCGCTGGTTCAAATTCTGCCTCTTCGATTCTGGCGCCTCCAACCCTATAAATAGGGGGATAGTTTAACTTGATTCAAACTTTTGATCGTTTGTAGAAGTATTCCCCCCTTCGTGTATACATTCATCTTCCGGTGTGATTCCTCTTGATCGAAAATTTCCATTTCCTTTATTATTTTTGTTCATAACCCTTTATTTACCTACATCATGCCTAAACCTCGCCGAGGCAACGAGAGGATTCCGGCGGCTGCCCCGTTGAATGTGCCACTACCTTCTGATGGTGGAAAGCTATAGGAAGAAGAGAACATGACTCCTCTTACCGTAGAGGCGCTGCTACCGCAACGTACCTTATCCCGCAGTGACTTCAATAAGGATTCTCCTGTTCCAGCTTCAGAGCTCTCCCTGTTGTTACAAAATCACCTGGATGACCTACGGGTGAAGTACAACATACCTGCTCATGTAGAGATGATTCCGGCCGAGGGGGATCATGTGGATGTTCATAGGCCGGGATATTGCACTTTTTACGAGTATCCATTTGCGATTGGTTACAACCTTCCTCTTTTCCCCTTGGCAGAATAGTTTTGCCGGTTTTACAATATTTGTCCGACTCAACTTATGTCGTACACTCTGAAGGTGCTTCTATTACTGACTAAGTATGCGGAGTTGGTCAGATGTGAGGTCACGGTCCATCACCTCCTTCAATTGTTTAGTGCATGTAATTTAAAAGGGACCATGGTGCATCTACAAGGTCATGGTACGAGAGAATTAGTGGTCAAGACCGACGACCGGATGAGTCGTGGGTTTTGGCGCAAATATTTCTATGTTAGGACTGAGCACTTGGTCTCTAATCCTGCCGGGTTCCTAGAGAGGTGGAATTCGACACTTAAGTACCGTAGTTTGTTACGTTCCTTATTGTTTGTGACCGATGTGATTCTAACTTTTGTATTGCAGCTATGGCTCATCCGCCTCGGCCCGTTTCCAATCTTAGGAGATAGGTTGCCAGCCTGCTACCTTACGTGGAAGAGACCCGCACTTGGCCTGCCTTTATGCAGCGTTATGGTCCCAAAGTCTCTTCATGTAGATTCCTAATTTTTAGCCTTGTGAATCATGCGACCCCGCTTATTTACTTTTTTGTTTTGTTTGGGTGACAGGTCGAGGCGCCTCGATGAAGAAGGCGACCGTCCCCATTTTCGATCGATCCAACGTCATTTTGGAACCTCATGACGTGTTGGTTGAGTCTATTCAAGGGGATCTTTCTTTAGCTCCTTTACAGGGGGTTACCTCTACGACTATGGTTATGTGGGAGTCGGCATCGTTGGCATCGGCTCTGCAATCCGTGGGAGAGCCTTCTGATGGTGAGGAGTCACCAGGAAGAAAGCGAAGGAGGCTTGAAAAAGGCAAGGCGATAGCTACTGAAGCCGGGGGAAGTGAGGTACCGTGACCGACCCCCGGGCCTTCGTTCATGGCCGACGCCATTCTTTCTGGGAGGTCGGCTCAACAGAGGGGTGCCGTTTTGGGCATTAGTTCCGCGCGTTCTGTCGAGGGAGGGTCATCGACCAACGTCGAGGGGTCTGGCAATGAAGCAGAAAGATTGGACTCCGACATTGCTCAAGTGGATGTTGACGAGTTCGTGGGTGGTCTCACCTACGTGGCGATGACGATGGATGGCTCCAACTGTTATAGTACGATTCTGGCGGCTTACAACTTGCTTTTGAATAGTGAGCAGGTTGCTTTAGGCCTTAGCCTGTTGTGTGACGCCTATGAGAGCGAGGCACTCAGTACAGTGGGTGATGCAAAGCTATCCTGGAGAGTTTCCGGCATGGCTTTGCAGGTACTCTTCTGTTCCTTTTCTTTCTTTCGCATTTTGTTAGATTGATATGAGGCGTGCTTACTTCTGCTTTTTCTCTTCTTTTTTAGACCCTTGTTTTAGAGGTGGAGAGAGGACGCCGTGAGCAGAAATGGACTGCCCTCTGCAAGAAGATGTTGAAAAAATATCGGAAGTACCACTCCAAGCGTCGAGCGGAAGTCGAACGGGGGCATTCCCAGTCAGGACGCAGAGGAGCTGAGCTGGAGGAGGGGGATAGCGAGATGATGAAAATTGTGGCTAGCAATAGCGAGTTGGAGGAGCTCCTCCAGAAGAAGGAGGATGAGCTTGAGTTGAGCCGTGGGGTGGCGACGGAGAACGCTGACCTGCAACGGAGGGTGGCGGATCTGACTGCCGAACTTGACGCTCGGTTGGCGGAGATTAATAGGCTTTCTCGTCCTTCCTCGTTTTTCCCTTCGCTCAATCAGAGTGTACATCGTAGTGCGCATGAAATGTGGATTTTTGTGGAGGCTAAGCTCGACATGTATAGCGAGCTTCATGTTGTAGGTCGGGCGACCGAGGAAGAGGTCCGAGCACGGAGGGACGAGGCTCGTACTGCTCGTGAAGCTGATGGTTATTACTCTAACTCTCCTCATGGGGAGAGGCCTGCTTCCGAAGATGTTAACCACCTTGACTCCACTTCCTGGTATAATGATGTTTACCACTCGGAGGGTGACGGGTAGTTATGAACTTGTAATGTAGATTTGGGACTCGTCCGCGGGGGCAAATGTACAAACATATTTTTGTTGTAATATAATTTTATTTTTTCTGCTTTGTCCATTTGTCATAATGCTTAGCCTCTGTAGAGGTTGTTTTTGTCATTCGCCAAACGGTCGTGTCGTGGTTTGAACGAGCTCGAACTGGTGTCGATGGCCTTAGCCATTAAGATGTTACTTCGACTGTCGTCGAAGTAGTATCCGTCATGGTTCGAACGAGGTCAACCTGGTGTCGATGGCCTTAGCCATTAGGATGTTACTTCGATTGTTGTCGAAATAGTATCCGTCATGGTTCGAACGAGGTCGAACTGGCATCGATGGCCTTAGCCATTAGGATGTTATTTTGACTATCGTCGAAGTAGTATCCGCAGTGGTTCGAACGAGGTCGAACTGGCGTCGATGGCCTTAGCCATTGGGATGTTACTTCGACTATCGTCAAAGTAGTATCCGTCATGGTTCGAATGAGGTCAAACTGGCGTCGATGGCCTTAGCCATTAGGATGTTACTTCGATTGTCGTCGAAGTAGTATCCATTGTGGTTCGAATGAGGTCGAACTGGCATCGATGGCCTTATCCATTAGGATGTCACTTCGACTGTCGTTCGAAGTAGTATCCGTCGTTATTCGAACGAGGTCGAACTAGCGTCGATGGCCTTAGCCATTAGAATGTTACTTCGACTGTCATCGAAATAGTATTCGTCGTGGTTCGAACAGGGTCGAACTGGCATCGATGGCCTTAACCATTAGGATGTTACTTTGACTGTCATCGAGGTAGTATCCGTCGTAGAATGTAGATTAACTCTTGTTCGTGTAATGGAGATCTCGTTCAGTCGATGGAGAATTCAGTTTGTACGGTGGAGAATAATGGAGAGTTTTGTTCATACAATGGAGAATTCTGTTCATACAATGGAGAATTCTGTTCATACAATAGAGAATTTTGTTCATACAATGGAGAATAATGGAGAGTTCTATAGTGTAGTCCCTTCACCATGTTGGCAAGCGGACCGTGTCGGTTGGCCGATATGGTGAACTTGCGCTCCTGTTCCGCCGGGTATCCCCTTCGCCGCCTTGTTAAAAACCTTCCCAAGAAAACCCAATTTGGACAAAACTCGGGCGAGGGAAAAGAGTACGACTTGGGAGATGCCTTTCAGAAGTGGAAGTATTTGAGATGGGCGATGTTCCAATTGTTTTGGAGTTGTTTTCTCTCCATCGTTTCTAGTTGAAACACTCCTTTGTTTGCTGTTGTTGTGATTTTGTATGGTCCGTCCCAGTTGGTCCCTCACTTTCCTTTGTTTGGGTCTTTCGATTCCAGTGTTTTGGCCTTGAGGACGTAGTCGCCGACTTTGAGCGGTCTTACTCTGGATTTCTTGTTGTAATATCTTTCTGCCTGCTGTTTTTGGGTCGTCATTCTTATATAGGCCATGTATCTTCGTTCTTCGGCTTTGTCTAGGTCTTGTAACCTGCTTTCGTCGTTGTCTGCTCCGCTGGTATGGGAGTATCTCAGACTTGGTTCTCCGATCTCGACGGGTATGACTACATCAGTCCCGTAGACCAGTGAGTACGGTGTTTCTCCCGTACTGGACTTGGGCATAGTTCGGTACGCCCACAATACTTCGGGTAGTAATTCGAGCCATAGACCCTTGGCTTCTTCGAGCTTCTTTTTCAGTGTGTTCAATATTGTTTTGTTGGAAGACTTGGCTTGGCCATTAGCGGCGGGATGATACGGGGTGGAAAGTATCCGGTTGATGTGCTATTTTTCGAAAAATTAGGTTGTTTTCCTACCGATGAACTGGGGCCAATTATCGCAGTTGATTTCTTTGGGGATGCCGAAATGGCATATGATATTTTTCCATATGAAGGCAATGACCTCTTGCTCGCGTATTTGCGCGTACACACCTGCTTCTAGCTATTTAGAAAAATAATCAGTTAAAACTAACATAAAGTGTAGCTTTCCTCGTCCTACCGGTAGGGGGACGACTATATCCATCCCCCATTTTATGAACGGACACGGCGAGGTGACTGAATGGAGGAGTTCCCCCACCTGGTGTATCATGGGGGCGTACTTTTGGCACTGTTCACATCTTCGGACATAATCTGCTGCCTCTTTCTTTATGGTGGGCCAATAGCAGCCGGCACGGATGAGGCATCAGACAAGGGCATGGTTCCCAGTATGGGCACCATAATGGCCTTCATGCACCTCTTCTAATACTTGCCTCGTTTGATGTGGCCCGATACATTTAACAAGGGGACTACCGAATGTTCTCTTGTAAAGATCGTGATTTATCAGGCTGCACCGGGCAGCTTGCACCCGGAGTTTCTTGACTTTTTTTTTTGTCGCGTAGGAGTGTTCGTTCCTTCAGGTAGGATACAAACTGGTTGCACCAGTCCCAAGTCAGGTTTAAAGAGAATACCTCGACGTGGTCGACGGCCGAATGGAGGAGACTGACCACATTTCCTTTGTTGATATTTTTGGTAGTTGCAGCCAGTTTGGCTAGGCTGTCTGCCTCGACGTTTTATGCTCTGGGAATTTGCTCGAAGCGACATTCGTCGAACTCAGGCATCAGCTTATGGATTTCTGACTGATATTTTTGTAGCCTTTGCTCTTTGATTTGGTAAGTCCCGGTGACTTGATTTGAGACGAGTTAAGAGTCGCAGTAGAGGATGAGTCGATGGGCTCCGTATTTGATGGCTAGTTTCGTGCCTGCAATCACAGCCTCATACTCGGCCTCTTTGTTAGTCATCTCATGCATCGTATGGATTGGCGAATTACTTCGCCCGTGGGGACTTCGAGGATGAGTCATAGTCCTGATCCCGAGGCGTTCACAGTGCCGTCAGTGTAGAGGGTCTAGAGGTCGGTGTGAGTAGAGGTGCGGAGGGCCTCTTGTTCCGCCTCTAGCAATATCCATGTGCTGAAGTCGGTAACAAAGTCGCGAGCACCTGCGACTTGATGTCGGTCCTTGGGTGGTAGGTTATGTCATGCTCGCTAAGCTCTATGGCCCATTTGGCAAGTCTACCCGAGAGTTCGGGTTTATGTAGGATGCCCCTCAGGGGGAAGGTTGTTATTACCTTTATGGGGTGGCATTGAAAATAAGGTCTGAGCTTTCGTGAAGCTACGACTAATGCCAAAGCCAGTTTTTCGAGGTGCGAGTACCTCATTTCGGAATCTATTAAAGTCTTGCTGATATAGTAAATGGGGGATTGCGTACCTTTGTTTTCGCGGACTAAGATGGCGCTGACAGAGACTTCGGACACCGCTAGATACACGAGTAGGCACTCGCCTGGATCTTGTTTGGCGAGCAGTGGTGGTGAAGATAGATATGCCTTCAATTTCCTTAGTGCTTCGATGCATTCCACGTTCCACTTCAGCCCACGATCTTTCCTCAACACACTGAAGAATTTGTGGCATATGTCCGAGGATCGTGAGATGAACCTGGATAAAGCAGCTATTCGCCCTGTTAGTTTCTGTACCTGCTTCTTGCTATTCAGAATCTCGGGTATCGTGTCTATGGCCTGGATCTGGTCCGGGTTGACTTCGATACATGGCTGTGATACGAGAAAGCCTAGGAATTTTCCCGAGGCCACACCGAAGGTGCATTTTTCTGGGTTCAACTTCATCCCATACTGCCTTAGTATCTCAAAGGCTTGCTTTAAATGGTCGATATGGTCCTCCTTCTTTGCCGACTTCACTAGCATGTCGTCGATGTAGACCTCCATTATTTTACCGAGTTGTTCTTTGAACATCTTGGTGACCAATCTTTGGTACGTTGCACCCACATTTTTTAGCCCGAAGGGCATCACCTTGTAGCAGTATGTCCCTTGATGGGTGATAAAAGTTGTCTTTTCTTGGTCCTCTTCGGCCATCAGGATCTAGTTATAGCCAGAGTAGGCGTCCAAGAAACTTAGCAGTTTATGCCCTGTTGTTGCATCTATCAGCTGGTTGATATGGGGCAATGGGAAAGATTCCTTTGGGCATGCGTTGTTCAGGTCGGTGAAGTCTACGCACATTCTCCATTTCCCACTTTTCTTTTTAAACATGACCAGGTTGGCGACCCATTGGGGGTATTTCGATTCTCTGATGGAACCGTTGGCTAGTAGTTTATCTACTTCTTCACTGACTTCTTCGTTGATCGCGGCATTGAATTTCCTCCTTATCTGTCATACGGGCGGATAAAGTGGGTCGACATTCAGCTTGTGAGTGGCGATGTCTTTTGGGATCCCCAACATATCTGAATGGGAGAAGGCAAATAAATCTGTATAGTTAGTTAAGAATTCATGGTACTTACCTGGATCGGAGAGATTGTGCTCGATGTAGGCTTTTTTTAAACTATCGGTGTTGTCCAGCTGGACCAGGTCAAGATCCTCGACTGTTGCTTTGCAAGCTTCTACGATATCTGGGTCCCTAATGCACTCCGTTGTCGGGTTGACTTTAGTCCCCGACATGGCTGATTATTATGCTTCCGCGCTTTCTCCTTTCAGCTAATCGGTATGAGTGCAGTCTTGGGCGATCCGGTAATATTCTTGGGCAGTGCGTGACTCCCCCCTAATCCTGAATATTCCTAACGGCGTGGGAAACTTGTTTACCTGATAGAGACTCGAGGGGATGGCTCGCATGGTGTGTATCCATGGGCGTTGCTATGATGACATTATAAGTCATTTCCTGATTTATGATGTGGAATGTGGTTTCCAGCGTTACTCCTCCCGCCAAAACTGGTAGTGATATCTCTCCGGAGGTTCGCTCTACTGCATTGTTAAAACCTGTTAGCGTTATGCAACGCAGTATTACCTTATCCTCGAGCCTCATTTGCATGAGGACCCTCGGGTGGATAATACACGCGCCACTTCCGTCGTCTACCATGATTCTTTTTACGTCAGTATCATCAATGCGTAAAGTTATAACTAAAGCATCATAATGAGGGAAAGACAAACCGTCGGCATCAGACTTATTGAAGGTGATACTATCTTCAAAGTCATCATATTGTTTGTGAGCGATCGTGTGCTTCAACTTGTGTGAGGTGGTGAACTTTACATGGTTGATTGCTAAGTTGTCGCTTCCACCGACGATCATCTGTATGATGCGTGCTGGAGAAGGCGGCTTCAGCGGTCCTTGGGATTGATTGCGTCCTCTGGCAAAATTAGTTCTCCCTTTATCGTTGAGCAGCTCCTTCAGGTATCCCTGGTTCAGCATTCTGACCACTTTCTATCGTAGACCTATGCAATCTTCGGTCTTGTGTCCCCTTTCCTGATGGAATTTGCATAGGACGTTCGACCTCATCGCACTAGGATCTGATTTCATTTTCTGCGGCCATTGTACCTTCGTGACCAGCTTCTCTAGTGTGTACATTGTTTCTAAAGGTGAGACACAAAAGTTTTGAGCGGATAATAATGGAGGCATACCTATTTCATTCTAAAGCGGGGCGGTGTGTCATTGCAAGGCATCTGGATGTATCGGAGGAGGCAAATTAGGGGCTCTGACGTAGGGCTGATGCCTTTTTCTGTTGAATCGTGGGAGTGATTCCCGTCACCCGTCATTACGTCGATCCCTCCTGACTTCCGATTGCACTGACGTCAGTCGTTGGGTTGGACCGTTAAGATCGTCTTTGTCTGCTCTTACTTCTACGCAGTAGGCATTTGGATTTCTTCCCACGTATTGGGGGGATACTTCATGAGTCGATTGAGCAGCTTCTTGGTCGCTTTTAACCCATCTCTGTTTAACCCGTTTTGGAAAGCCGCGACTGCCATTCCTTCTGATACGTGGCAAGCCCATTCTTAGCCTGTTGAATCGTGCCAGGAAGTCCCTGAGTCCTTCACCCATTGTTTGCCTGATAGCAAAGATATTGTTGACCTTTGCTTCAGCCTTCTTCACTCATGCATGGGCGGTGGCGAACTTATCCGCCATTTCTTCGAACGTCGATATCGATCTGGCTGGTAGTTGAGAGTACCATGTTAGCGCTCCTCCTGTCAAAGTTTCACCGAACTTTTTCGGCAACACGGACGGCACCTGTTCTTTCGATAAGTCGTTGCCTTTTACAGCGGTTACATAATGGATCAGATGATCTTCCGGATCCGTGGTCCCGTCATATATTCTCAAGTATGGGGGCATCTTGAAGGTTTTAGGGATCGGGTGAGGAGCAGCTTCCTCACTATGCGGTTGCTCGACGAACCTTCCTACATCACGTTTTGGCAGTAGTTTAGGGGTACCGGGTATTTTGTCTACCCTTTCCTGGTGCTCCTTCATTTGATCGCGAAGCACTTTATTCTCATTTTCCATTTCTTCCATTTTCTTAAGAATGGTTGTGAGTGCATTATCGCTTGCGTTGATATCGGTGTGGGCGCTGCTTGTCCTTATGACACTTGGTTCACCAGCGGCAGCCACAATTTCTGCCATTGATGAGTCTTTAAGATTTCCCTGAGATGGTTTCTCGAGCATGCCACTTAGAGCGTTTGTCAACCATTCCTCTAGTAGCTTTTTGACAATGGGGGCGTTTCCTTTACTGCGGACGTTGAAGCCCCTCTTTCATGCAAGATTATCTTCGAGTGAAGAGGGTGAAATCTCCTCCTCCGGAACAGTACTTGGTGTTACGTTTGCAACATTTTCTCTGCCGGTCTCGTTGAGGGGGACTATGAGGTTGGTTGAGACATGTACTATCATCTTCAGCCTTGATTCTTTATCTGCCATTTGTTAGTTCTACGGAGTTTGAAGGATAGTGATTCTTGTTCTTGATATCCTAGATGTGAACAATGATTTCGACTACTGAAATCCCCACATACGGCGCCAAATTGTTTGACTCAAAAGTTATTGAATACTTTTCGAGCAAATCAATCAATATAGTGAATGGGAAAATCATAGTCGAAGATAATGAACCCTAGGATTATCTTTGTAGTTAATCTGAGCAGCGATACTATAAATTAAGGGGAGAGGGAGAGGATGATAATTTTTGAGAGATGAAAGATGCAGTTTTAGAGAGAGAAGAGAGAGAAGAGAGAGACAATGTTAGAGAGATCTTGTATTATCAATAATGAATCCAATGCCCCTTACACAACTCTTCCCCTTTATATAGGGAAGGGCTCTTTTTTAAAATATCTGAAAGACACAAATAAAGTACACGCTATCTAAGGGCTAACATGATCATGAGGTCGTCCCCGCATTACTCCCAATCCATCATTGAACTCGTGCATTTACGATCGATCGTACTTGATGAGAGATGTGATCATTCAAATTCGACCCCATACATACTGTCATGGGCGGCTTTCCAGCCATGCCCCATGACCCCTTGGGTGCGCCCCGTGGCATCCTAGCAAGCCTCCCAACGCCTAGCGCCACGGACGGCCCGTGGTCTTGGTCGTGCCAGGTGACAAGCGCAGGTGCCTCTATCGCCCCACCGATATCCCTCGCTAGCGCCCAGCCACAGGCAGATTCCAACAATGCCGTGCGCGCAGACCCTGATGCCAAAGACGCTGCTGCTGACAAAGGACCCGTTCCTGCTTTGTAGAAAACTAAGTCCTTTCCATTGTAAATATAGAGTGGTTTTATTTCATGCTTTTACATTATATTTCTCCAGCTTTTTCAAGTCTAGTCGTGTAGCTTTGGTTTATTTTTTTTAAGTACTATTTGGGGGGATCAAGCAATCAAAACTTTCTAACAAGCAAGCAATTCTCTGTACTGGTGTCTCTCCCCCTCGACACCGTTTTGCTTTTCTGTAATAGCTTTGTTAATGCAATCAAACTTTCTTTAAATCTCAATTCTTATTTATATTATCTCAATTGCTCTTGACATTGGTTTTCCCGTAGGACACTGACAGTCTAGTCTAGCGTACGGCGGGGACCTCAGTTGGCGGACAACAACTGCACCAACATCAGTTGCTTAGCCTTACGTCTCCCTTCCAAAGGATCTTAGGAAGGCGTCGTATAACAGTTGGTATCAGAGCCTAGGCTCGACATCGGACAAGGGACCGTATTGACATTAACACCATTTCTGACCATGGTGAATCATGGGGACCGCATTGCGGCTCTCGAAGGAACGGTTGAGGTATTGCAGCCTATTGTGGATACGGTGCCTGACCTAAGAACCAACCTACTGCAAAGGTTGGACGACCTGGACCGCAGGGTGCTTCAGGTTGAAGTTGACGTTGAAAACATCAGTCGCGACTCCGAGGGAGACCGGCAGACGGCAGCCACAGAGGCAACCGAAATTTTTGAGAAATTCGAGGGGCTCCAACAGGAGCACACCGAGGATTTAGCCCACAGGGCACAAGAGGCAGAAAAGGTGACTGCCATGCAACAAACTATTGACAAATTGACAGACCAGCTCAATGTTGTCAACTACAGGGCCTATTCCGAGGAGGTGGAAACCAAGTCGGAGGTGCTGTGAACTCCGCTTCCGCGACAAAGAAACTGAAAATTCCTGAGCCAAAGCAATATATTGGAGCTAGGAATGCAAAGGAAGTGGAAAACTTCATCTTTGATGTCGAACAGTATTTTGATGTTGTTGGGGATCTGGAAAAAGCTAAGAAGGTAGCGACTGCTGCCATGTATCTTCAGGGTGATGCTAAACTCTGGTGGCGGGTGAAGTATGAAGCCATCAAGGCCGGTGAAGATGCTCTCGAGACATGGGCAGAACTGAAGGCATCCATACGCCTGCAGTTCTTCCCCGAGAATGTTGAATACAATGCCAGGAGAAAACTACGGGAGCTCCGCCAGACAAAATCAGTCCAGGACTACGTGCGAGAATTCTCCGCACTCATGCTAAGCATATGCGACATGGGAGACAAGGACAAACTCTTCACCTTCATGGAAGGGTTAAAACCTTATGCCCGCGTGGAGCTATAGAGACAAAGGGTAGATACCCTTCCCAAGGCAATCCAAGCAGCTGAATGCCTTGGGGACTATCAAATGGAAGCTCGAAAGGACATGCCTCAGCCGCCTGCCCGAGCAGGTTTCAAAAGCGGCCAGCCTAGAAATGGTGGTCCTAACAAAAGTGGGGGAGATCGGAACTCAAACAAATCTAGAGCTCCTTCCTCAAGCAGCAACAATGCGTCTTCAAACAACAATGACCGGGGAAGAAAGCCTCCTTCAGGATGCCGTCATTGCGGCGGACCACATTGGAACAATGAATTCCCACATGCACAGATGAATGCCCATCAAGCTATTAATGATGGTACGGATGACGACTCAGACGATGCGGACCAGACTGAACCAATAGGTGCCTTCAATGCAGTTGTAGGTTCCATCTTTGAGGCATTAGCGGAGACTAGTGCTGACACCCGTAAGAAGAAGGACCCACGTCCAGTCATGAAGAAAGGGAAAAAGAATGCGAATGAACAGACTCCTCCTAAACAAGAGAGGACCTTAATGTTCGTCGAGATGAAGGTGAATGGCAAGCCCATTCGGGTTATGATAGACACGGGTGCTACCCACAACTACTTAGCCTTGACTCAGGTAGAGCGTCTTGGACTAGTTGTAGGGAAAGGCAAAGGCAGTGTCAAGGCTATCAACTCACCTTCCCAACCAGTGGGTGGAATAGCCAAAGAGGTACCGGTGAAGCTTGGCCCCTACGAAGGAAAATTCAACCTGCGAGTGGTGATCATAGATGACTTTGAGCTGATTGTTGGACTGGAATTCCTAAGGCAAACCAACACCATGCCTGTACCATTTGCAGACATGCTACTGATGATGGGAACCAATGGGGCCAAGCCCTGCATTATCCCGTGCCTTCCCATGAAGATGGCCGTTGAGAACATCTCTGCCTTGCAGCAGAAGAAGGGGGTCAAAAGGAATGAGCCTACGTTCCTGGCAACCCTCTGCATTGAAGATATAGAACGCTCCTCGGGTCCCATTCCTGAACCCGTGAAGGAGTTACTACTGGAGTTTGAAGATGTTATGCCACAAGACATACCAAAGCGGCTCCCGCCTAGGCGCACTGTGGACCATGAAATTGAGTTGGTACGGGACGCGAAGCCACCTGCCCGGGCGCCCTACAGAATGTTACAACCGGAACTCACCAAGCTCCGGAGACAATTGACGAAAATGCTAGATACAGGGATCATTGTACCCTCAAAGTCCCCATATGGGTCCCCTGTTCTATTCCAAAAGAAACATGACGGCAGCCTGCGACTCTGTGTGGATTATCGAGCTCTAAACAAAATCACAGTAAAGAACAAGTACCCCATTCCTCTGATGGCAGACTTGTTCAATAGACTGGGTGGTGCGACGGTGTTCACCAAGATAGACCTCAAGACAGGTTATTGGCAAGTTCGGATCGCAGAGGGTGATGAGCACAAGATGACCTGTGTAATAAGATATGGGTCGTACGACTTCCTGGTCATGCCTTTCGGCTTGACTAATGCTCCAGCCACATTTTGCACCCTGATGAACCAAGTCTTCCAAGAGTACATTGACGAATTCGTGGTGGTCTACTTGGATGACATTGTGGTATACAGCCAAACATTGGAAGAACACCTAGTGCATTTGCGGAAGGTCCTAGCTCGATTGCGGGAGCATCAGCTATATGCCAAGCTGTCCAAATGCTCATTTGCTCAGAAGCAAATTGACTTCCTCGGACATTCCATTGAGAAAGGACGCATCAAGATGGACCAACAGAAGATTCATGCCATCATAGACTAGCTGCCGCCAAAGGATGTCCACGCCTTGATGGCGTTCCTTGGCCTATGCAACTTCTACCGGCGGTTTGTGAAGAACTACTCCCTTATTGATGTGCCATTGACAGAACTCCTCAAGAAGGTCACACCTTGGGATTGGGGACCAAGGAGAGCGGAGGCCTTCAACGCATTAAAGGCGGCTATGTCTAGTAGTCCCGTCTTGGCTCTCCCTGATTTGGCCAAGCTGTTCGAGGTACAAACGGATGCATCTAACTACGCTCTTAGTGGGGTCTTGATGAAAGAAGGGCATCCTGTAGCATACGAGAGTCGGAAGCTGAAGGATGCAAAGCGGCGCTATGCCGCCCATGAGAAAGAATTATTGGCTATCGTTCATTGCTTGCGCCTTTGGAGGCACTATCTGCTGGGAACCCCGTTCGTGGTCAAGATAGACAACACAACGGTCAGACATTTCATGACCCAGCCAAAGCTGAATGGTCAACAGGCCAGGTGGCAGGAACTCCTAGCTGAATTCCACTTCAACCTGAAGTACCGTAGTGGAAAGACCAATCATGTTGCTGATGCACTCAGTCGGAGAGTTGACCTAGCATCGGTGTGCCTACTCGCCACCCTAAGGGGGAGCGAAGTAGCCACCACCATCAAGGAACAGATACAAGATCTACTCACAAAGGATCCTGCTGCTCAGTATTTGGTTGATTTGGTAGGACAGGTCAAGACTCGCCAGTTCTACGTGGAAGATGGTTTTCTGAAAGTCAAAGGGAACAGACTTTATGTTCCAAAAGGAGGAGATCTGCGGAGGACTCTTCTTGCGGAATGTCATGATACTCTGTGGGATGGCCATCCCGGTGAATAACGCACTATGGCGTTACTTCGCCGTGCCTATTATTGGCCTCAAATGGCCGATGATGTCGCTCAGTATATGAATATTTCTTTAGTATGCCAGAAGGACAAGTCAGACCGCTTGACACAAGCGGGACTCTTGGAACCACTAGCTGTCCCAAAGAGACCTTGGGAAAGTGTTTCTCTGAATTTCATCACCGGATTGCCCAAGGTCGGAGATCTCACCACTATCTTGGTTGTGGTAGACCGGTTTTCCAAGTATGCCACCTTTTATTGCAGCCCCACAATATATATCAGCAAAAGATACAACTCGACTCTTCTTCTCTCATGTCGTCAAATATTGGGGTCTGCCCAAAGACATTGTTAGTGATCGCGACTCATGCTTCACCAGCAACTTTTGGACCCAACTTTTCAAGTGCCTTGGGTCAAAATTGAGTCACAGCTCAAGTTTTCATCCACAATCTGATGGCCAGACGGAGCGGTTCAATGGTATGTTGGAGGAATATCTCCGCCACTTTGTAACCAGATCGCAAAAGAATTGGGTGAAACTTCTGGATGCTGCTCAACTGTGTTTCAATTCACAAATGAGCTCTAGTACAAACAAAAGCGCTTTTGAAATTGTTACCGGACTGTAACCGCTACTCCCACACACTGTGAATGCACCAAACACGACTAAGTCTCCTCGAGCTACTAGTTTCTCAAAAGAGTGGAAGCATAATCTGGAGATAGTATGGAGCTATCTTGTCAAAGCTCAAAAGCGGATGAAGAGGCATGCTAATCAGAATCGTCGCTTTGTTGAATATCAAGTAGGAGACAAAGTGATGGTCAAAATCCCAAAGCGGTACTTATTTGCGGGAGTCCATGACCCTCGCCTATTGCAAAAATATATTGGACCCTTGTCCATTGAGAGGCGCATTGGGAAAGTTGCATACTGGGTGGATACCCCAGCCTGGTGGAAAATTCACCATGTCTTCCATGTCAGTCTCCTGAAACCTTTTCGAGAAGACACGGAGGATCCTTCAAGGAGCCAACTTACAATACCTAGTATTCGGGGTCCCAATTTAACCGGAAAAAGACGTGTTGAAGCTATCCTTAATGACAGAGTGATTCATGCTTCAAGGAAAAATCACCAAGAATTCTTGGTGAAATGGCAGGGCTGTGATGCAGAAGAGAATACTTGGGAGAGGGGAACAAACCTCAAAGCCTACAAGAGCCTCATTGAAGATTATTTTGCAAGTAAGGCGCCGAGGACGTCGCCAACTCAGGTGGCGGAGAATGTCATGGGTGGCTTTCCAGCCATGCCCCATGACCCCTTGGGCGCACCCCGTGACGTCCTAGCAAGCCTCCCAACGCCTAGTGCCACGGACAGCCCCGTGGTCTTGGCCGCGCCAAGTGACAAGCGCGCAGGTACCTCTGTCGCCCCACCGATATCCCTCGCCAGCGCCCAGCCGCAGGCAGATTCCAACAACGCCGCGCGCGCAGACCCTGATGCCAAAGACGCTGCTGCTGACAAAGGACCCGTTCCTGCTTTATAGAAAATTAAGTCCTTTCCATTGTAAATATAGAGTAGTTTTATTTCATGCACTTACATTATGTTTCTCCAGCCTTTTCAAGTCTAGTCGTGTAGCTTTGGTTTATTTTTTTTAAGTACTATTAGGGGGATCAAACAATCAAAACTTTCTAGCAAGTAAGCAATTCTCTGTACTTGTGTCTCTCCCCTTCGACACCGTTTTGCTTTTCTATAATAACTTTCATTAATGCAATCAAACTTTCTTTAAATCTCAATTCTCATTTCTGTTCTCTCAATTGCTCTTGACATTGATTTTCCCGTACGGCACTAACAATCTAGTCTAACGTACGGCGGGAACCTCAGTTGGCGGACATCAACTGCACCAACATCAGTTGCTTAGCCTTACGTCGCCCTTCCAAAGGATCTCAGGAAGGCGCCGCGTAACAATACATATGATTCAATAATATAAAAGAGAATAAAATTTAGAGAAAATATTTGCCCACATAAACAAAGCTTTCTTAAGCGCTTATTAATTTACATATAACTAGTATAATAACCCGCGCGATGCGCGGATAATTTAACAAAATATTAACCTTATAAATTATGATCTAATATATCATATTGACTTAATAAATATTAGTTATGTTTTATTATTTAATATAATGTGCAGAAATATAACACAACCTATACATAATTAAAGGAAACACATCATATAGTAATCAAATAAATTTTTTGATAATATTTATTTTTATTATTGAATTAGCAAGTACTTAGAACTATTGATAATTTTCTTGAGTGTTATCTATTTATCTTTTATTTTTTAATTTATTTACAATATAAATATCATGAAATTATCTCTATCCCCCTATTTTCGTACATTCCTTTCTAGTGCAATACTTATTTGATTAGTTTTCAAATTTTATAGTTTATTAAAAATTTAAATAAAGTAATATTTTTTTATTATAGCTAATTTATTTTATTTTATTTTAAAATATTTGTAAAACTCCAACTTGAAACTACTCCCCAATTTGAATGAGTTTTTTTTTCTTCCTTTTTTTTTTGTTATAGCTAATTATAAAATATGTATTTATAATTTAAATAGAGTAACCAATTAATTAAAAATTAAGATTCAAAGGTTTATAGTTAGAAAGGGAGTAACCAAAACTACTCCCCAACTTGAGTATGTAGTGTTTTTTTGTTTTATTTTTTAATATTTTTGTTTTTACTGTAGCTAATCTAATTTTTTTCTTAGTTTTAGTTTTCTTATTTTAAAATAATTTTAAAACTCCAACTTGAAACTACTCCCAGCTTGAAAAATGCCACTTGAAAAATATTTTGTCTTAACAATGCACTTGACTTCTTATAGTTTTCATTTGAATTGAAAGTTATTTTTTTTGTTTTTTATTTTAAAATATCCAACTTGAAACTACTCCTAAATTTGAATGGGTATTTCTTTTATTTATATATTTCCATTTTTTATTATGGCTAATTTTATATTTTTTTCATTTGTTTTTATTTATTTAATATATTCTTAAAACTCCAACTTGAAACTACTCCCCAATTTGAATGAGTAGTTTTTTTTCGTTTTTTATAGCTAATTATAAGATATCTATATTTATTAATTCAAACAGAGTAACTAATTAATTTAAAAAAATTAGTTAGAAAAGTAGTTTTTTTCCCCCATAAAACTCCAACTTGAAACTACTCCGAAATTTGAATTGGCAATTTTTTATTTTTTAATTTCGTTTTATATTTAAATAATTTTAAATCAATACTTGGCGTCTTATTGAGTAGTTATTTTTATTTATTTATACTTTCCTATTTTTAATATAGCTAATTATATGATATTTATATTTATAATTCAAATAAAATAACTAGTTAATTAAAAAATTTAAGAAGTTTTTTTTTTTGTTAAAAAGGTAGTTTATTTTGTCTTAATAATGCCACTTTTAATTATTAATATTTTCATTATTTTTTATTGTAGCAATTTTTTATTTTTATTTTAAGATAACTTGAAACTCCAAAGTGAAACTGCTCCCCAATTTGAATGAGTAGTTTTTTTTTAAATATATATTCGTTTTTTTAATATAGCTAATTATAATATACCTATATTTATTAATTCAAATAGGGTAACAATTAATTCAAAATTTAAGAATTTTTTTTAGTTAAAAAGTTAGTTTATTTTGTCTTAATATTGCGACTTGGCTTTTTGTGGTTATGCTACTTGTCTTAATAATGTGCTTTTGCCTCTCCTTTTATTATATATAGATATAGATTTTTATATGTATTTAAATTCAAAAATAAGTAACCAATAATTAATTATAAACCAAATAACTAATTAGTAACCAATTATGTCATGTGATATTTTTTTAGGATGCCACTTGGCTTAAGGAGAGGACTTTTTCCTCTCCTTTTAATAATATATAGATTTTTCGTCGTACTTCTATTATGCCTTCACTCTTTATGACCTTTAATTTGCTTAGTCTTTTAATTATATGTAAGTTAATGAAGAAAAAAATTATATAGATTTTATGCAACAATCTTATTCTTCTATTTATTTCTAAATAAAAGAAATTATAAAAAATAGTTTATGAGGGACTAAAATTATAATTAGGCAACTTTTTAATACAAGAAATACTTTTTCCCTTTTTTCATTTTCTATTATTCTAAACAACATTCTTCACTACAATATTTTTTTTTCTTTTCAAAAAAAAAAAAAAGAGAACTACAGATTGACATTTTTTTACTCCTATTTTAAAGGTAAAAACCTTCGAAAGCTTAATTTCTTCTTAAACCCTCTCTCATAGTATATAGTACTTTCTTTTTAGAGAATATAGGATATACTCTTAACTATGAAATGATGATAGTAAAACCCTAAAACCCTAGAAGCTGCTTCTTCTAGACCCTTCTCTTTCCTCTCTAAATAAAAGACCTAAAAACTCTATATTCATCCCCCACTTCTCTCCGTCTCTCTCACCACCACTTTCTCAGTTGCAAAAAAATGTATCGTTTTGCAGCAAATCTTGCTTCCAAAGCCAGGTTTATAATCATATTCTATAACTTTATTGTGTTAGAAAAATATAATCTTTATTAATGTAATTAACAAATACCATTTTTCTTTGTTTGTACAGAGTTGCAAGAACCAGCACCCAGCAGGTGGGAAATATTTGTAAAGTTGATTTTTTTTTGGTTGTTGTACAGATCAAGAAGAGCTGTATTTTGGATTTGTTGTTTAAATGGTTTTTTTTGCTGCAGATTGGTGGAAGGTTAAATTGGAGTAGAAATTATGCTGCAAAGGACATTAGATTTGGAGTTGAAGCTCGGGCTATGATGCTTCAAGGGGTTGAGGAACTTGCTGATGCTGTTAAAGTCACTATGGGTCCAAAGGTGAAATTTATATTAAAGTCATTATAAATATTGTTAATTATAGAACTATTATGACTTGTAGTACTTCTTATATAGTTTCTTATTGTGGAAAGTTTTTCGGAACCAGCCTCTCTACATAGTAGGTTAGGGATAAGGTCCCTCTCCAGACCCAACTTGTGCACGGGGTTTGTTGTTGTTGGCCAAAAGTTGAATAGTTTGAACCTTAGAGGGAATACTTGTTACTCAATATTTTATTAGAACTCGTGCTAAAAATTTGAACTTTGGTGATATATTCTTGTTTCTACTAAATTAAAGTCAACTATGGGTCCAAAGCTGACTTTTTTCTTAACCCCATTAGTGCATATACTTAGTTTGTTCTACTTTATATGTTATTATTGCTATCTGGAAGTGAAACAGATTTTTCTACTGCAATTGTTCATATATATATATATATATTTTTTTTTTTTTTTTTTTTTGAAATGTTAATTATAAAAACTATTGCAACTTGTAGTACTGTTTATGTTATTTGATGAAGACTTGTAGTATTGTTTATGTAGCTTTTACGAATGTGAAGTTCTTCAGATTTGCCAAATGTTGAATTGTTTGAACTGTAGAGAGTACTTGCTACACGTGATTTTAGCAGAACTCATGCTAAGAATCTGAACTTTGGTGAAATATTCTTGTTTTTAGTAAATAATTATTTTCCTATCCGTGTACATTGTAAATTATATTGCTTTGATGGGTTGTGATGAGACTATGTCGTCTTTTGTTTGACTTGGTCATTTGTTGGACCTACACTTCTATTCATACACAAGTGCAACAATTTCACGGGCAAGGTGCTCAATTCTTTGGAAATGGAAAACATAAATGCAATTATGTAGTCATGTCATTAGTTTCCATCAACCATTAACACTTTGCTGTCTTCAGATGTTCACATGCTTCTTATAGTGTACTGGAAAGTACTCATTAGGGCATACACGACCTAAATGTCATTGTAGAGGGACCTGCCTCAACTGTAAATTGTTATTGGGTTTTTCTGGCTCTGATAGTTACCCTGATATGTCAAGCTGTTGGTCGCTTCGTTCTCTAGTTGGCAGAACTTGGACATTTCTGGCCAACTCGTTCCCTTGAAGCGAAAGTAGAATTAGTTGCCTTTTTATCACTCCTTGTTCCTGCTAGTCGAACTTGGAGAACACTGGGGCAGCAACATTCAATTTTCTGGCATATTTCTAGGAGATGAGAAAATTGTTGATTACCACTGCATATTTCTGGTGATACCTCCATTATCATGAATGGCAATTGATGTTAGAAGTTTATTGTGTAGGGACGTAATGTGGTGATTGAACAAAGTTGGGGTGCACCCAAAGTAACAAAAGACGGTGTCACTGTCGCAAAAAGTGTTGAGTTCAAGGACAAAATAAAAAATGTTGGTGCAAGCCTCGTAAAACAAGTTGCCAATGCCACAAATGATGTTGCTGGTGATGGTAAGTCTTTAGAAGTCTGGTATTGCCTCTGCTTCTGGAGTTCTATGTTCTTTCACTTTGTAAGACTGAATTTAGGATTTTCCACCCCATCATAATTGGTGGTTTTGTGTTTTTCTGTTTTTCAGGTACCACGTGTGCTACAGTCCTCACCCGAGCAATATTTGCTGAAGGATGCAAGTCAGTGGCAGCTGGTATGAATGCAATGGACCTTAGACGGGGTATCACCATGGCCGTAGATTCCGTTGTAACAAACCTGAAAAGCAGAGCACGGATGATCAGCACATCAGAGGAAATTGCACAGGTATCTTTGTCAGTTTTAGTCCTTGCACATAAATGTTACAGTGCTTGTGGTACTAACAGATCTTTACCTTTTTACTCGAAACCATCCTGGAAGGGAAGTGATAATAATAAAAAGGAAGACAAGCAGAAAGTAACAAATAGCCCCATGGAGAGATTAAATTAGTCACTGGAGTTTGATATAGAAGTCAATCATCTGCTAGGTTATGCACTCTTTCCCATAAGATTCTGATATTGTTACAATCCTTTGATAGGTTGGGACTATCTCTGCAAATGGAGAAAGAGAAATTGGTGAGCTAATTGCAAAGGCTATGGAGAGAGTGGGCAAGGAGGGAGTCATCACTATTCAAGTAAGTAGTTCTACTTTCTATTTATGTATGCGGAGTTTGTACTAGTCTCGTGGTCTCTGTTGTCCTATATTTACCTATGTAAACTATAAAGCATGTAAGTTGGAAGTTTCTGATTTAATATGGTTTTGAGGTGTAATTAAAGCAGATGATGTTAGTTTACTGACTAACTTAGTGAGACCTGAGCAATTTTTGTTGGTGAAAGGGAGAATTTGGGCAAGAAATTAAGCAAGATGGAATTGGGATAAATTCTTTTGTTGCTCGGTTAATAAAAACGTCTGGTCTTCAATTTGTATCATCCTCTTTGGTCTGTACTTTGCTGAGTTGTTGAAGACTTGGTAGTCTTGTTATAATGGTGTGTGTAAATAACTCATTTCTATTATCATGCAGGATGGAAAGACACTGTTCAATGAGTTGGAAGTTGTTGAAGGGATGAAGCTGGACAGAGGTTACATTTCACCATACTTCATCACAAATCAGAAGAATCAGAAATGTGTATGTCTCTAGTTAGCTAATATTAGTGAAGCTTGCACGAGATCGTATTGCCAGCATGCTTCTCATATATTGCACCATGCTTGCTCTTTTCCGTTTGAACTCACTATTCTCTTGATATATCTGGCAGGAACTCGATGACCCACTAATTCTTATTCATGAGAAAAAGATCTCAAGTGTTAATGCTGTTGTGAAAGCATTAGAGTTGGCGCTGAAGGTAATCCTCTTTCTGAGATTATCAATTTGGTTTCTGCGATTAACCATGGAGCTGTCTGTTTTACTCTTACTTGATCTATTCAGAGGCAAAGGCCCCTCTTAATTGTGGCTGAAGATGTGGACAGCGAAGCACTTGCCACTCTTATTTTGAACAAGCTTCGTGCTGGAATCAAGGTATGTTGCTTATATATTTGCGGTGCTGTTTGTTGTTTAACTTGTCTTCATTTTGGTGATTGCATATTGCATTTACAGGTTTGTGCCATTAAAGCACCAGGCTTTGGTGAAAACAGGAAAGCTAATTTGCAAGATCTTGCTATTTTAACTGGAGGCCAAGTGAGAACTTATATACCATGCTCATGTATAAGATAGTTGATATTTGTCTTAAAGATGCCTCAACCAATGTCTCTTACTGCTGTGTGGTAGGTTGTAACAGAAGAGCTTGGATTGAACATTGAAAATGTGGAGTTGGAGATGCTGGGATCATGTAAAAAGGTACTTTTTCCGTGCATTTTGGCTGTAGTAGTCATTCCTTTAGTATACCTGTTCTCATTTGAATGTATAATGCATGAGAAAATTGTGCGTAATATGATACGTGTTCGATATTCCTAGGTGGCTATTTCGAAGGATGATACTGTCATTCTTGATGGCGCTGGTGAGAAAAAATCCATAGAGGAGCGATGTGAACAGGTTTGTCTTGCTTCTGTTTTGCACCAATATTTTTACAAGCACTGCACTTCAGCATGGGGTTGAGCATATACTCGTGCTCTTTGTATTTGCAGATTAGATCAACCATTGAACTGAGTACATCTGATTATGACAAGGAGAAGTTGCAGGAAAGACTGGCTAAGATTTCAGGAGGTGTTGCTGTGTTAAAGGTATGCCTTTGTTTGCAACTTGTGCAAATGTGGAGCTACAAGAATAATTCACACTTTCCTTTTAAGCTGAAAGAAGTTGCAACTTAGAATCTATATTAATTTTAACTGGATAATTTTCAGATCGGAGGAGCCAGTGAAGCTGAGGTTGGCGAAAAGAAAGACAGAGTCACTGACGCTTTGAATGCCACAAAGGCTGCTGTGGAGGAAGGAATTGTTCCAGGTTATTATACTACCGTTTCTCATATTCCCCAGCTAACTGGGAATAACTAAGTAGTCGGAGATTAATATGTCATTTTATTTTTATTGCAGGTGGTGGTGTTGCTCTTCTTTATGCAGCAAAGGAATTGGATAAATTAGAAACTGTCAACTTTGACCAGAAAATTGGTGTACAGATAATTCAGAATGCTCTTAAGGTTTGCTTGCTTCCTTTATCTCTGCTATTTTAAGTCTAGAGAATATAGCTTCTCGGAAATAGAGTGGTTCAGCTCAAATGTGATGCCCATTTTGGGAAGTATCTTGAATTGCTAACGACTTATGCCATGGTTGAACCTGTAATTGCAGACACCTGTACATACAATAGCTTCAAATGCAGGAGTAGAGGGTGCAGTCGTGGTTGGTAAACTGTTGGAGCAGGACGATGCTGATCTTGGATATGATGCTGCCAAAGGTCTTGATCTTCATCTTTTGTCCCGTTTCAACTTATGACTGATCAAACATCACCCATTTTCTCAAGCTACTGTTTCTATGCAACAGGTGAATATGTGGATATGGTCAAGGCAGGAATCATTGACCCGTTGAAAGTGATCAGGACAGCCTTGGTCGATGCTGCCAGGTTAGCCTACGACACCCTTTGTATTTTCTCGTTCTTTCAGTGTAGACATTGGATTCTAGCTAAAGTCCCTTTTGTGTTCCATGCAGCGTGTCATCTCTCTTGACCACGACTGAAGCAGTTGTTGTCGAGCTTCCTAAGGATGAGAAAGAAACTCCAGCAATGGGTGGCGGCATGGGTGGCATGGACTACTAATAGAAAAGCCAAGAATAGTAATTGAAGCTGCTTGACTTACAATTGGTTAGAACAAATGAAAATAAATTTAGGGTTGCCCATTTTGATGAATCTTTATGAGAGGATAGGCGCCCATTGTACCCATAGCGAGAGAGACTATTGTGAATTCATCTATAGGTAGGTTGAGAATTTGTTAGTTTTTTTTTTTCATTTCCGGAAACACAGTTTTTCTCCCCCATTTATGTCTACAATTTTACATGCAGTAAAATCTTGCTGTCACCTCGTAGTCAAATTGCTTTATTTCATCTTTCCTTGAGGGTCTATAGGAGAGAGCTCTTTACCTTTTCGGGACAAGGATAAGCTTTGCATACAAACTACCCTTTCTAGATCGCACTTGGGGGATCCTTGTAGGTGTTTTGCTGTTGCTGTTGGACCATCCACTGGCCAAATTGGTAATAGATAAGAAAGTTATGATTATCCATAGTATAAGATTGTAAATGGATTGATATTCATAATTTCTGCTCATAAAATAAGATATTAAAAAATTCTTGTCAGAAGTTAAAACTCTTTCTTTTATGCAAGTAGGCATGATAATAAGCCAATGAATCGAGC
This sequence comes from Nicotiana glauca, assembly GCA_026770625.1. NCBI lineage: Eukaryota > Viridiplantae > Streptophyta > Magnoliopsida > Solanales > Solanaceae > Nicotiana > Nicotiana glauca. Next base: position 81,093 of record MU691411.1, read on the forward strand.
CTAAGTTGAATAGTTTCTCAACCATGGATTATTCACTAACCGATAATAAGGCTGTCTTTGCTATGCATCTTCTTTATGTAAAAGCAAAAACATAATTTCTTTTCTCGAAGAAAATACTACATTTAGACGTGGAATTCAAAACAATACCCCTGCACTACGAGTTCATTGTGCATCTATAGATGACGATTTAGGATTGCAAAATATTATTGCAACAAAAGATATCAATTGGTGTTCCAATAGAGAGTAGTTGTCTAACAGTAAATGCCTTCGTCGTATATGAAGAGATTTTTCGTATACATAATATTCACAATCTTTCCATTGTCGCTTAACTATCATAATAATATATGTATATAGGTGCCAACGATTTGGATCAAAATAGAATATCTTTAAGAAATTCTGGAGCCATTCTGTTTCTTCACCGGTCTAGTCTAAGACTATAAACTCAGCCTCCATTGTAGAGCGGTTAATGCACGTTTATTTGGATGATTTCGAAGACACCACTCCTCCGCCACCTGTAAAAGTATATTCACTTGTCGATTTAAAAAATAAGACAGTCAACCGGTGATCTAATTCGTATCACTATACCCCTTCATTATCGCAGGTTACTTATTGTAGTGCAAAGCATAATATTAAGTATATTTCAAATATCTCAAGACTCGTTTCACTATCATGATAGTTCAACACAGACTTTCTTATGTCATAGACTAATACGTCTTGACTATCTATTGCGTATCACATTATTGACTACACTTAGTGTAGCAATATTTTATCATAACAACATCTGATATAATATTACGTTTTAGATAACAATTTTTATTAGATATTAAAAAATTGTGGCTACACTAGTTGCAAATTTTTTATTAGATATAGCCACAATTTTTTAATATCTAATAAATTTGCAACTACTCCGCCTTTTACTAGCATTTATATGCTATATATTCATATTCCACAATAGAATACACGTCTATACGATATGCATATTATAATACCTTCATTCATAAAGCAAATCCATCTTGCTATGGATTTTTATCATTTTCATTAGTTGGTTCACTATATTATTGACCAGCGCATTAATACATCCGTTCATGAATGATCATACATATAAAAAAAAAAGTACAGACGTATCTTTTCATGAAAAGTCACAACCTTCCAAGTGACACCCTTTCATAAAAGAACTAAACATTATAAATGTTTAAGAAAGATAACAATCTTTCTGGAAAGGCAGGTGAACAACCTCTGAATTGGTAGTTTCATCAACTAGTCGTCACTAAGACTGAATAAGTAACGAATTCAAGGACTACCATATCAATATCCATTAAGAATTCATTGGATTCGAAGAATCATATCATCTAGTTCTTCTAAATAATATAGACATCACGTCTAACATTTGCTTTTGTTATGCATAAGCCGAACGCCTCACACTTCAAACATTTCATGTGCCTTTTCTATTATTCATTAATCATTAAAACATTTGAAATTGTATGATCAAACTTTATATGCCATTATTTGGGTGCTTGTTTTAGTCCAAAAAGAGACTTAATAAATCTGCACACCTTCTTTTGTTTTTCAGGACCACAAACCCTTTAGGTTGTTCCATATAAATTTCTTTCTCCAAATCTTCATTTAAGAAAGATGTTTTCCTATTCATTAGATGGATTTCAAAACTATATATTGTAGCCAAACTAACATCCATATGTACGCAATACTCATAACTGCCGAGTATGTGTTAAAATAGTTATGGCTTTATTGTTGTCTATATCATTTGACAATAAGTCGTGCCTTATATATGTCAATACTGCCATCATCTTTTATTTTTCCCTTGAAAATCCATTTGGAACCCAATGGTTTGTTTCCTAGAGTAAGATCAAATAACTCCCAAGAATGGTTATTTAATATGAATTCTATCTCACTATTGACCGCTTCTTTAGAGTAAGACATAACTTTTTTCTAAGTTTGAAGCTCATTTTCCAACAAGAATGTCACAAAATCCGATCTAAAGGAAGTAGTTGTCCTTTGACTTTTACTATATCTTGGATTACCTCATTAGGTATACTTTTCTTTACTTCTTTCCGAGGTCGCTTAGTTTTTTACTAGACGACTCATATTCCTTTTTATATGGATAAATATTCTCAAAGAATTCAGCATTAACGGCTACTTTCTCACCGGCGATCGGCGACGGGCTCAGCGGCCGGCGACCACTCCTCAGGGAATTTCTCGAACTTGTTGAAGACAAGTTGGCCGCACAAGAACTAGCAAAGGAGAGCAACCTGGACGAGTGTCATCAAGTGGCGGTGGAAAGCGGTGCGTGAGCGTACAACTACATCGAGTACAGCAAGTCAACACAGGTTTGGTTCTCTGGAGTTGGTACCTCCCGTTCTACGGTTTCCCTTTTGGTGTCAGCTAAATTGATTTCACTTTAGTCCTCAATAGTTCAAGCATTCAACTAGTGTACTTGTACTCACTTGTTTCCTTCTAGTTTGATTCGTTGTCCGTTGGGCACTAGCGAGTCCTCTTTAGATTGGTTGTAGGGGTAAGTGGTTGCAGTCTGGGATGATAGATTAAGGGCATGTCCTCGTGTGGGGCAGAGTGTGGGGCCGGGGTCAGGTGGTGGGACGGAAGGCAGGGGAGGTATAGGGGGCAAGGGAGCTTATAGGTTGAGAATCGGGTCATGGAACATAGGTTCGCTTACGAGTAAGTCCATAGAGTTGGCAAAGATCCTTCAGAAAAGGAAGATTAATATAGAGTGTGTCCAGGAGACTAGGTGGGTCGGATCGAGGGCGAGAAACGCGGATGGGTATAAGTTGTGGTACTCTGGAGTCCGGAGGGGTAAGAATGGAGTGGGTATCCTGGTAGATAGCCATCTTAGAGAGTCGGTGGTTGAGGTCAGGCGGGTGAATGACAGACTAATGACTATTAAATTGGTGGTGGGTGAGTGTACTTTAAATGTCATTAGCTCTTACGCGCCGCAAGTTGGCTTGGATGAGGAGATTAAAAGGCGCTTTTGGGAGGGTTTGGATGACATCGTTCATAGTATTCCGCCTTCCGAGAGGTTATTCATATGAGGAGATTTCAATGGTCATATTGGGTCGGTTGCAGGTGGTTATACTTAGGTACATGGCGGCTTTGGTTTCGGGGAGCGAAACGGAGAGGGCACTTCGCTATTGGACTTTGCCAAGGCATTCGACCTAGTGATTGCGAACTCAAGTTTTCCGAAGCGGGAGGAGCATTTGGTTACGTACCAAAGTTCGGTAGCGAAGACTCAGATTGACTATCTCCTCCTCAGGAGATGCGACAGAAGGTTGTGCGAGGATTGCAAAGTTATCCCAAGTGAGACCCTTGCAACGCAACATAGGCTTTTGGTAATGGACATTGGTATTATGATAAAGAGGAAGAGGAGGTCGGTACGAGGCCACCCGAGGATTAGGTGGGGCGCCTTGACTGGGGATAAAGATCTGGAGTTGGCAGGAAGGTTATCGGCAATGGGAGCTTGGAGAAGTAGTGGGAACGCAAACACTATGTGGTCGACGACGGCAGACTGTATAAGGAGGGCGGCGAGAGAGGTGTTAGGGATATCTTCAGGACACACCGGTGGCCACGAAGGAGACTGGTGGTGGAATGCAATTGTCTAAGGTAAAGTGGAAGCGAAGAAGGTGGCTTACCTGCGGTTAGTAGGGGGCACTGACGAGGAGGAGAAGAGAGCGAACATAGAGAGTTATAAGGTTGCTAGGAAGGAGGCAAAGATTGCAGTAACGGAGGCTAAGACGGCAGCTTTTGCTCGTCTGTATGAGGAACTAGGGAACAAAGGTGGGGAGAAGAAGTTATTCCGACTCGCTAAGGTGAGAGAGAGGACAGCTCGAGATCTGGACCAAGTGAGGTGCATAAAAGATGATGACGGCAAAGTTTTGATGGGGGATGATCAGATTAAGAGGAGATGGCAAACCTACTTTCATAAACTTCTAAATGATGTAGGGGATCAGGATATTGTATTAGATGATTTGAGAAATGCCGATAGCCACCATGAATTAAGTTATTGTAGGGACATTGATTTCGATGAGGTCAAGGAGGCAATGCGTAAGATGAGGAGGGGCAGAGCTACCAGGCTAGACGAAATTCTGATTGAACTTTGGAGGTGTGTGGGTAGAGCAGGCTTGGAATGGCTTACTGGGTTGTTTAATGTTATATTCAAGAATAATAGGATGCCTGAAGAGTGGAGGTGGAGTACAATGGTTACATTGTATAAGAACAAAGGCGATATCCAGATCTGTAACAACTACAGGGGTATTAAATTACTGAGTCATACCATGAAAGTCTGGGAGAGAGTGGTGGAAATAAGAGTGCGGATGACGGTGTCTATTTCAGACAACCAGTTCAGGTTCATGCCGGGGCGATCTACCACAAAAGCTATCCACCTTATTAGGAGGATGGTGGAACAATACAGGGATAAGAAGAAGGATCTCCACATGGTGTTTATCGATCTAGAGAAAGCATACGACAGGGTACCTAGGGAGGTCTTATGGAGATGCTTAGAGGCTAAAGGAGTCCAGGTTGCATACATTAGGGTGATTAAAGACATATATGATGGAGCTAAGACTCGGGTTAGGACAGTAAGAGGCGACTCCGAGCATTTTTCGGTTGTTACAGGGTTGCACCAAGGGTCAACATTCAGCCCTTTCCTATTTGCCCTGGTGATGGATGCCATTACGCATAATATTCAAGGGGAGGTGCCATGGTGTATGTTATTTGCTTATGACATGTCCTAATTGACGAGACTCCACATGGCATCAACGAGAGGTTAGAGGTTTGGATACAGGCCCTTGAGTCTAAAGGTTTCAGGTTGAGCAGGACGAAGACGGAATACCTCAAATGCAAATTTGGGGCCGAGCCGACGGATGCGGGAGTGGAAGTGAGGCTTGAATCTCAAGCCATCCCTAAGAGGGGTAGTTTCAAGTACCTTGGGTCAGTTATTCAGGGGATCGGGAAGATCGACGAAGATGTCACACATCGTATAGGGGTGGGATGGATGAAGTGGAGGTTAGCGACGGGAGTCCTGTTTGACAAGAAAGTGCCACCGTTACTTAAAGGTAAGTTTTATAGAGCAGTAGTTAGGCCCGCCATATTGTACGGTACCGAGTGTTGGCCGATTAAGAACTTACACATCCAGAAGATGCAAGTAGCAGAGATGAGGATGTTGAGGTGGATGTGCGGGTATACAAGGATGGATAAGATTAGGAATATAGAGATTCGACAGAGGTTGGGCGTGGCCCCCGTAGAAGACAAGATGCGAGAAGCAAGACTAAGGTGGTTCGGGCACATTCAGAGGAGGAGCACTGATGCACCTGTGATGAGGTGTGAGCGATTGGCGGTGGTGGACACGAGGAGAGGTAGAGGGATACCTAAGACGTATTGGGGAGAGGTGATCAGGCAAGACATGGCGCGACTTAGGATTACTGAGGACATGGCCCTAGACAGGGAATTGTGGAGGTCGTACATTAAGGTTGTAGGCTAAGGGAAGGTGTGAAATTTGTACTACGCACTAGAGTGAGACAAACCAGTTAGGTGGTAGACTTAGGATGCTATTGATCAGCTACTGATGCAGGGCTTTAGATGCTGGTTATTAGTTTACCTCCCATTTTTCTCATATTTCCTATATTTTCTTATATTGCTGTTATTTTTCTATTTTAGGTTATTTCATGTTATGCTGTGTATTTTATTTTATTTTATTATGAGTCTATCCATAGTACTAATATATTGTCACTTGGTGCTTTCTTGAGCTGAGGGTCTCCTGGAAACAGCCTCTCTACCCCTCGGGGTAGGGGTAAGGTCTGTGTACATTCTACCCTCTCCAGACCCCACCTGTGGGATTATACTGGGTTGTTGTTGTTGTTGTTGTTGTAAAGAATTCAGCATTATCTGATCTATTAGCATATAAATATGAATTTCTGAATTTTCTGATTTGTGAACCATAAATCGATATGCTTTACTATTTGTTGCAAATCCTATGAAAATACAATCAACGGTTTTCGATCCAATCTTTACCCTTTTGGATTTAAGAACTTATTTTTTTGCTAAGCACCCCCATATTTTAAAATATTTTAAGTTGGGGTTCCTTGCGTTTTGCTGTGGTGAACTCGATTGAGTATTCGATTAACTATAAGAATAGTTTTCCTCCACAAGTTCTGAGGTAAATTCGAACCTATCAACAAGGCATTCACCATAACATTCTATTCTTTTTTTTCGCAATTCCATTAGATTGCGGTGTCTAGAGATAGTCGTTTGATGAATAATTCCATATTCCAACATATTTTTATTAAAAAGCAGATTAATATTCACCGCTCCTATTACTTTGTAGAGCCAATCACATAAACTGTTATTTGTGTCACGATAGAGCCATGATTAATAGACGGTGAAGTTTTTAATCGTCAAACTGAGTAATATCTAACACAACCAGATTTAATAAATGGTGCAATTTTTAATCATAAAACCGAGTAAAAAATCACTTAGATTTTGATTTCCGTAGTGAGTAGAAAGTCACTCTGACTTTAGTCTCCGAAAATAAATAGAACGTTACGATAATTTTAATCTCAAAGATTGAGTAAAAATCCACGCAGAAAGCACGAGTAGAAAATCACGAAGATTTTAGTCTCCATAATAGGAGTAGAAAATCACGAGAATTTTAGTTTTCCTTTTAAATGTCTTTCCAACTAAACCATTTTAACTCACTATAATATTTTCTCTGTTTGATATATTATTCTATCAGACTAACATATGTATATCTTTATTGATACATATAAACTATCATCTTCATAATCTCAAAATAATTTCCAAAGCATCAAAGCCTAATTCATCTTACAACCTTGAAAATAGCCGTCCACATATATTTATGCATAATACTGAATTGTATACCAACTAGTTAAATATCATTCGGCATAACTAATATAATTCTAGTTATTCCTAGTCATCGCATTACATGCAAAACGTAATATGTTGTAAGATCATGACGGTCTATACTACTATATATTCAAAATATTGAATTTCATAATTTATAGGATAGATAATAAAAATAAGGTAAAGGATATAGAACCCAACTCTATTGCCATCGATCCACTCCAATATTCTAGTAATAATACGCTTCAAGTGTCACGACCCAAAAATCACTAATTGCGATGGCGCCTAACTCGACCCGCAAGGTAAGCCAACTAACAGAAAATACAATCTAAAAGAGATTATAGGAAAATAGTAAAGAATTAGATGAACATTTACGAATTGACCGAAGAACTTGTAGTACGACTTATGAACTTCTGAGACTAGGAATTTACGAAGCTAGTACGAATAAATACACGTTTTGTTGAAAGATACATAAACATTATAGCAAAATCTAAGCTACCAAGGACAAGAGTCAGCTATATTCGGAATGCGCGAACATCTTCAGAATCAACACCCGACATTCACTAGCAACTCTACTCCAGAAATTTGTACACATAGTACAGAAGTGTAGTATCGGCACAACTGACTCCATGTACTAGTAAGTATTTTGTTTAACCTCGTAGAAGTAGTGACGAGGCTTTTGTTAAAAGTCACTTACTGATAAAACCTGCATTACAAATCAACAATAGAACTATAGCACAATATAATAGAGAAGAATACATGAAAATGGATACGCAAAACAATAACCGAGTGTTAACAAAGATCACAATTTGGCATCCTCAAATATCTCAACCAATCCTTTCCTTAGAATGAAACCAATAAACCACAACAGTCAATTCTTAACTTTCATACCATGGGGGATGTACCCAGATATCAAGTTATTGCACGGGAACACCCTTCGTTGCTTTTATCTCATCCTCACCCAATATACTTATAACATAACCAACCAGATGACAAAAATACTGATAACTAAATTATAAGGTAGGAAATACGCAATTAGCAATAATAAATAAGGATAACCATATGGGCAACAATAGAAGACTAAGCGAAAAACATATGAATGATGACAGAAATTGGAAACAAGGAATATCAGATTCAACTAACTAGCATGATGAAGGCCTAAATACGGGTATAAAAAATAAGAAGGAAACACACGATCTTTACAAGTTAACAAGTAGAGGCATGAGTGACTAACATAAGAAAAGAGCTTGTACTAAAGTGCAACAAAATAGATACGGCGTGAGTGTAATTATAAAATCAGGGAAATAGGCATGATATTTGCAAGTAAAACAAATAGAAGATATGAGCGACACAACAACAATTGGTATAGAGATAAATGACAGAACAATGACAACAAGTCATATAAGATTTGAGATTGCGATAATAACAACTCAAGGTAAAGGCATGAACATATACACGAGAAAACAGATATCACAAGATAATGCATGTCCCTTGTTGGCTCAAGTAAAGGTTAGTTTTGAAGACTGACAAAGGAACTCAGGATGAACCAGGTCCATCACTCAGGTGCACAAAAACGGGCAAATTCAAGCATGTGGGTTGCACGTGAAGGAGATAAGCTTAACTTGGTGTATTTAATATCTTCTGATCGCAAAGGTTTCATAATTGATAAGGAGAAGGAGTCCTTAATCAAAGAGAACACAATTCAAGACAGGGAAGGAGTTAGAAGTTGAAATCAACTAGAACTCTTCCACCAAGGACGAGTTGCATCAGAACTCTAGTTATTTCTTCATCTACTAACTCTATAAATTGCAAGATGTTCTTATATTAAAGTGTTGCACAAAAATGCAGAAGTTAAACGTGAATTGGGAGCAAAATAGTAAGGCCTTTTGCAAGCAGTTAGTGTGTGATTCAAGTGTGCAAACATGAAGCTACATGAACCAGATTGAAGAACCAACTCCACAAAAAGTTTTATGTATCTTTCTTTATTTCTAGTTCAATTGTAGTAGGTGTTTTCATATTGTACCTTTTAGCTTTCATAGAAGCAATTATATTAGTTACTTTGAGTATTCAAGTTAGAGTTAACTTGAAGTTGTCGCAACAGCTGAGGTTGTGTGTCACAACAGGATTAGAGTTTAATCCTTATGTTTACAAGAGATTTGTAAATGCTGTTTTGGCTCAGTGATTTTAGTGGAAGTTTGGAAAAATCCTACTGAGTAGTAGGTTGTGATTTTTTTTACCTTTTGAGCCAGGTGTTTTCCATGTAAAAATCGCCGTATTCTTTATTTTATGTACTTTTAATTTCGCAAACAGTAGTACAAAGTACACCTAGAAGAACCAGGTTCTTCTAGAGCAAAAATTGGGTATCACACAAATAACCCCCCTCTTGTGTGGTATTGACGTTTAAAACATCAATTGGTATCAGAGTAAGTTATCCTTGAAGAGGCTAACACCTTAGGAAAAGATCAACATGAGTGCACCACCTGGGAACTGGGAAGGGCAATCCACTGATAGGCCTCCACTCTTTAATGGCCACTACTACTCTTGGTGGAAAAACAGGATGAGACATCACATCATAGGAGAAGACTATGAACTCTATGACATAGTCACTGATGGTCCTCTAGCAACTACAAAGAAGAATGCTGAAGGAGTGGACGTGCCAAAGATAAGAGTTGACTGCACTACTGAAGACCTGAAGAAGTGGGAGAAGAATGCCAAGGCCAAGAAATGGCCTGTGTGTGGACTTGGTCCAAACGAGTACAGTAGAATTCAAAGTTGTACCACTGCTATGGAAATCTGGGACACTTTGCAAGTGGCTCATGAAGGAACACCTCAAGTGAAGAGGTCCAGAGGAACACTATTGTATTCTCAATGTGAGAAGTTTACCATAAAGGAAGAGGAAACCATCCAGGAGATGTATACAAGGTTCACCATACTAACAAATGAACTTAAGTCTGTTGCAAGGGTTATTCTTGAAGAAGATAAAGCTGAGAAGATTTTGACAAGGGTACTGCCAATCTCTTGGGAAAGCAAAATCACAGCTATTCAGGAATCAAAGAACATTGCGACTCTTAAGTTGGATGAGCTAATTGTAAATCTCACTGTCTATGAACTTAGAAGGCAAACCATGAAGATGGATGCACCCAAGAAGGAAAGGAGCATGGCATTCAGAATCACTGAAGGTGCTAATCTAGAGGAGGATGAAATGACCATGATCACAAAGGAGTTCAAGAAGTACCTAATGAGAGGAAATAGTCCTTCAAGAAGTGGAAGCTACAACAAACCAAGGGTTCCTGAAAAACAAACCAATGAGGGGTGTTACAAGTGTGGGAAGACTTATCACCACATCAAAAATTTCCCTCAAATGGGAAATTGAATAGAAGAAGGAAAGAGCTGAATGAAGGAACATGTTCAGCACAAGAAGAACAAAGGATCAACAAAGGCTATGGTTGTTGCATGGGGAGAAAGCTCAGATAAGGACTCAGAGGATGAAGATGGAGATGAACAAGCACTTATGGCAATTGGAGTATCCGATGAGGAATCTGAGGTAAGTATAATTCATCTCAAAGACAATATTAAATTTTTGTATAAAGAAAGGCTATCTGAGTTACTCCTGGATTTCATTGATGACTCTGAGGATCTAAACAATGAAAACAAACAGCTGTCTAAAGAGTGCAAAAACCTGGAACTTAGGGCTAGTGAAAGTGATAGTAAAAATGCTGAGTTGAAGAACCAGGTTCATAAACTTGACACCATAGTCCTAGAGCTTAAATCTGAAAATCTAAAATTGAAATTAGGAACTGGTAAAAAGAAATCTGATCACACATAACTCACTTTAGAAGAAAATGTAGGAAAAATGAAATATGAGTTGTACAAAAGAGATGAGCAGATAAGAGTCCTTAAGGATGATCTAAAAAAGATTAAGCACGAGCTAGATAGAACCTGTAAATGGAATAGATCCTCCGATGCACTTTCACGGCTACATGAACACCATAGTAGAAATAAGAGAGGACTTGGATACGGGTCCCCTGCACCTAAGTGGGATCCCAAAAGCAAGTACCTCACACTTCTTGAGAATAAAATTTGCACACACTGTGTAAAACTGGTCACTATAAAAGTGAATGTATTGCAAAAGAAAAGGCTAGTCAAAAAAATAAAGAATTTGTTCAAGGGAAAAATAGGCTGCCAGGTTGGGCTAAAAAGAATTTGATTCACCTTTTTGCCTATAGAAAGGGACCCAAACTAGTTTGGGTTCCTAAGACTAACCCCTGATTTCCTTTCGCGGGTCCAAGTGAAGGGGAGCAGCCAAATATGGTACATGGATAGTGGTTGTTCAAAGCATATGACAGGAAGCAAGAACCAGTTCCTTTCACTTGAGGACCTCAAAGGAGGTAATGTCTCCTTTAGAAATGGGAATAAAGGTGAGATCATTGGGGTTGAAAAGGTAGGTAAGACTGATTCTCACTCTATTGAGAATGTCTACTTGATAGATGTCCTAAAGAACAATCTAATCAGTGTATCACAATTATGTGATAAAGGTAACTTGGTAGCATTCACCACTACCAAATATTTTGTGATTAATCGTACCATTGACAAGATTGTTTTGCAGGGAAAAGAGTAACCAATATATGCATTGTAGATTTGTCCACACTTTCAGAAAATGAACTCACTTGCTTAAGTGTGTTGGACAATGATCCCCTCCTGTGGCACAAAGACTTGGTAATGGAAGTCTAAATCAGCTAAACAAATTAGTCTCTAAGGACTTGGTGATAGGGTTACCAAGTCCTTAGAGATATGTGATGGTGCTTATTGATGATTACTCTAGGTTTACTTGGACATTATTTTTAACATCTAAAGATGAAACATTTGACATATTTACTTCTTTTGTTAGAAAAACTCAGAAACAACTAGGTAATCGATTTGCATCAATTAGGTCTATCATGGAACTGAATTTGAAAATGATAAGTTTGCTGAATTTTTGCATGCTACATCATAAATAGTTGCATAACTAGACCTCTTGTTAAGAAGATTCCCTATGGGTCACTTAAAGGGAGAAAACTAAATATATCCCATCTTAGGGCATTTATATGCAAGTGCTTTGTGCGCAATAATGGCAAAGTCTCCCTAGGAAAGTATGATCCCAGAAGTGATGAGGGAGTATTCTTGGTATATTCTTCACATAGTAAAGCTTATAAAATATATAGTAAAAGAACTATGTGTGTAGAAAAAATGTATATGTTATTTAAAACTAACATTCTTTCTGAGAAGCAGGAACAAGATAATGGAGATATTGGGCTGATAAGAAATTCAAATGGTGAAACCACAGTCCAGCGTGAAGATGCATCACAGGAAAGGAACAGGTCCTTCCACCCATGGCTACATGACAGGGGAACTGACTAGAGAGGAACTGATCCTCAAACCTCGAGGGAACCTGTCCATGACCATATTCCTCAGTAACAAAACCAGGAAGGAACATCTAAAGAAATTGACACTCCTATTGCATCATCCACGAAATTAGATATAAATGAACCTGGTTCATCTGTTGATCAGAAATTATATAGGGGAATGATTGGTTATCCATTGTATTTTACTGCTAGCAGACCTAGCATTGTTTTCAGTATATGTCTTTGTGCTTGATTTCAGGAAAATCCAAAGAAGTCCCACTTGACTGCTATCAAGAGAATATTGAGATACTTGAAAGTCACCAATGACCTTTGCCTTTGGTATGCAAAAGGTAGTAATTTTAACTAGTGGGATATGTTGACGCTGATTATGTAGGTTTCCTTGTGGATAGGAAGAGCACCTCAGGTATGGCACACTTCTTTGGTTCATGTCTTGTGTCATGGGCTACCAAAAAGCAAAATTCAATAGCATTATCTACTGCTGAAGCTGAGTATGTTGCTGTTGCTTCATGTTGTGCTCAATTGTTGTAGATCAAACAACCATTATTGAACTTTGGAATTGATGTTGGTTGCATACCTATTTTTTGTGATAACACTAGTGCTATTAGTATGACCAAGAACCCGATTCATCATAAGAGAACTAAGCACATAGATGTTAGGCACCATTTTTGAGGGACAACTATGAGAAAAACATGATCACTGTGGAGTTTTGTGCTACTAACAAGCAAATTGCTGACATCTTCACAAAAGCCTCAAGTAGAGATCACTTTGAGAGGAACATGTTGGAATTAGGGATGATTAAGATCACCTAAAAGGATCAGTTCAAGGTTAAACATAAAAAAAATTGGTTAGAAAGTCTGTAAATTGTATAATTAGATTAAATCTTGCTCAATCTCATACTTTCCATAGTATACTCTTGTGCCATGTGTTAAAATGACTCATTAATCTCTAATGAGTTTTGGCAAATTTAGACTCACACAAGAGAATTATCAGTGAAGAACCTGGTTCATCAAGATAACACGACATGTTTTCTACACTCTGCATAATTTGAAATAACTATATTTGGATCATGAGCAGAGAGTCCTACCAAATACCAAACTCCTTTTGGACTTATCCATTACAAGTGAACCAGTCCCATTCAAAAAAGTACCAACCGAATGGAAGTATCTAGATTCTAGGGATACACTCCAACGTCTCTTCAAAATTGAATTTCAGTTTAATTAAACTTCGAAGAGTCTAAAAAGCTATAGTTACCCCATCAATTATTCCTCTGTATATTGACCAGCTTTGGTGTATTCCTTACTTCATCTCTCTCAGGCCGTCAAAAACTCTCATTCTTCTTTCATCTTTCAAACACAATCTAATTCTCTTCTCTTCCATACCCTAGCCCAAATATGTCAAATACCTCTGAAAATCCTTCATCACCACCATAGGAAACCACTTGCATACCTTCTACCACTCCTTCAATCACACCAATCTCTAAGAAAAGTAGAGTAAAGATGAGGGCTTGTAAGATTGTCGCTGAAGGAGAGCAGATCAAGAAAATAAACAAGCAATTGAAAGTAGGTTGGGAAGAAGAATTCCAGAAATCTGAAGATTCATTTGAGTGCGATACTAAGGGGGAAGAAAGTAGGTCTTCCGAAACTGAACAGGTATCTTCTGATTCTAAAGTTACTCTTGAGACAATTTCTGAAGTTGCTGCAAATTTGGAGAATAAATTTGTGCTGGTAGGATCTATAGCAGGTGAGACTAAAGAATTTGGGGAAGTTGGTGGTAAAAACAAAAAGGGAAACGAAAAAGAGAGCAAGGGTACTAGGAATACAGTGAGGGGAAATGGTACAAGAGTGGTTGATTATTCACCCACTCCTGTTGATATAACAAAAGAAACTGGTGCAATGGTTGTTTAGGGAGAGGAATTTACTGAAATAGAAGAGAGTGTGAGCAAAATAGGGGGATGTGGGTCTGGCGAAGCTGATGAGGGGTTGGTTCAACTTGGAAAAAACATAGATGAACCTGTTCCATCTGAACAGGAAACCCTCGCGGACCTACTGATAGGGTTATCAATGTCACCAAAACTCATGCCATTCCCTATGGTTTCATTCTCAAAAATGTGCTTGAACATTTTAAGGTACCTATGAAGAAGTGGGAGGTTAGTACAAGAAAGGATCATTTTGAGGTTAATACTCTGCTTGATTGCGATTATGAAGTCAATGTCATTCTTAATGAACCTGGTTCATCTAAAAAGACACCTATCAATAGCAAAGTTAGAGTCTTGGTAAAGGAGAGTGAGGCAAAGGATATTGAGATAGCAAGGCTGAAGACACGATTGGTTGAGGTAGAGATGTTCTCAGAACTGAACTTGCAAGGGAAAAGGAGAAGAATGATGGAATTCTTCAAGACATGTTGAAACTTCTCCAAGCAAAGAACTCAGCCCTACCTCTTCCACGCCTTAAGACTCCTAACCTAGTGTAGATCAACCAGTGACCCAGTTCAGGATGTTTTGTTTCTTTTGATCATGTTATTAGTATTTTTGTTTCTTCTTATGCTTTGTGGTAGAATCTTATCAATCATCAATGAAATTCACTGTTTTTGCTCTTACTGTTTGTTTATATTTCTTTGATGGTTGAAATTCTTAGTTTGATCTATGATGATTAATCCATGTTTGCATTTGAAGTAGCCCCAGTGGCCATGATTAAGCTTTAAAATCTGGTTATCTCACATTTTTATGTAACTTTTTGATGATGCCAAAAGGGGTAAAAAGGTTTTGCTTTAAACAAGTGATGTTTACACGTTGAAAAATGATGTTTGTAACCTAATGTACCTGGTCCTTAATGATAAGTAATAAAAAGGAAAAATGTTTCTAAAATTATGTTGATGTTGAGCTGAGTTGAAATAGAGCCTAAGCTTATGAAAAGCACAGAGTTTATCATCATCAAAAAGGGAGAATTTGTTGGCCCAAGTAAAGGTTAGTTTTGAAGATTGACAAAGGAACTCAGGATGAACCAGGTCCATCACTCAGGTGCACGGAAATGGGTAGATTCGAGCATGTGGGTTGCACGTGAAGGAGATAAGCTTAAATTGGTGTATTTAATATCTCCTGATCGAAAAGGTTGCATAATTGATAAGGAGAAGGAGTCCTTAATCAAAGGGAGCACAATTCAAGATATGGAAGGAGTTAGAAGTTGAAATTAACTAGAACTCTTCCACCAAGGAAGATTTGCATAAGAACTCTAGTTATTTCTTCATCTATTAACTCTATAAATTGCAGGATGTTCTTACATTAAAGTATTACACAAAAACACAGAAGTTAAACATGAATTGGGAGCAAAATAGCAAGGCTTTTTGCAAGCAGTTCGTGTGTGATTCAAGTGTGCAAACCAGAAGCTATATGAACCAGATTGAAGAACCAGCTCCATAAAGAGTTTTATGTGTCTTTCTTTATTTCTAGTTTAATTGTAGTAGGTGTTTTCATATTGTACCTTTTAGCTTTCATAAAAGCAATTGTATTAGGTACTTTGAGTATTCAAGTTAGAGTTAACTTGAAGTTGTCGCAACAGCTGAGGCTGTGTGTTACAACGGGATTAGAGTTTAATCCTTAGGTTTACAAGAGTTTTGTAAATGCTGTTTTGGCTTAGTGATTTTAATGGAAGTTTGGAAAAATCCTACTGAGTAGTAGGTCGTGGTTTTTTCACCTTTTGAGCCAGGTGTTTTTCACGTAAAAATCTCTGTATTCTTTATTTTATGTACTTTTAATTCCGCAAACAGCAGTAGAAAGTACACCTAGAAGAACCAGGTTCTTCTAGAGCGAAAATTGTATACCACACAAATTACCCCCCCCTCCCGTGTGGTATTGACGTTTAGAACATCATCCCTCATCCTCGCTTGCACGGAAACACCCATAGTGCCATGACCTCACAATGATATAAAAGCATAACAATATAAATAAAATGGCACGACATCACCCTTCGTGCTTTACACTCTCATCACATGACACGACATCACCCTTCGTGCTTTTATTCTCACACGAAATCACCCTTCATGCTTTTACTCTCAATAATATGGCACGACATCACCCTTCGTGCTTTACACTCTCATTCAGATGATAATGTATAAACAATGGAACGACATCATCCTTTATGCTTTACACTCTTCCATACCAAGCATATTTATATCAATAACAACAACGCAGGAAGCATAAATAACATCAAGGAGAGTGTTTTAATAGATATTCCAGAAAAATCACAATCACAACTTTCAAAGTCAACAATGATTCAACAACTCTCAAGATCCGTATTATTCAAATACTTCCACAAATCTCACAAATGATCCACAACACAAGTATAGAGTCTAGTATCTTAAGAATATTAGTCGTAGTAATGTAGTAATGCTTTCGCATAGAGATGATCGAATTAGATACATCGATGGATACTTAGATTTTCTGTCAAGTTTGATCAAGTTATAACAAGCTAAGTCTTGATTTCTATCATTTAATATTGTGTCCTTAGTATCTAAAAGTCAAGTAAGGCATGAAACAGGAGGTCACGAAATTCTAAAAACATAAATGCAACATAATCCACCCCCGAACATGATTAACCCTGGCACATACATATACGCTCGTCACCTCATATATGTATCATCCACGCATGAATTTCCCCAACAAAGTTGGGCAAAACACTTACCTCGAACAAGTCAATTACAATACTGAGCAAGCCAAGAGATGCTCCAAAAATTCCATCACACGCGTAATGAACTTCGAACGGCTCAAAACTACCCAAAAGTAACTCAAATACATCAAATAAAGCCCAAGTAAATAATTCCAAATGATAAAGATCGAATCCTAAGTCAAATCCCAAATTCGGCCAAAAATCACACCCTGACCCACGCCTCGAAACCCGACAAAACTCACAAAATCTGATAATTCATTCAATTATGAGTCCAACCATACTAGTTTCACTCAATTCCAGCTCCAAATCGATGTTCAAATATCAAAATTTCATATTATAAAACTTTAGGCCAAAACCCCCAATTTCCTCTTTAAAATTCATCAACCAAAAGCTAAAATCGAAGATAGATTCATTAAATATAACCAAAACTGAGTAGACAACACTTACCCAATTCATATGATGAAAATCGCCTTAGGAATTGCCCAATTCCAAGCTCCTCAACTCAAAATATGTTAAATGAACAAAACCCTCATTTTAACACTGTTATACCTCGTTTCTTGTGCCAAATAATCTCGAAACTCCTTTTTGATGACTCCAATGGATTCATTGTGAAATTCTTGTCAAGATAGACTCTTGAATCACTCCATTTGATCTAGAGATATGTTGGTTTCAATACCTGGATATAGTGCAGATTTTTAAATACAAGGTCAGTTGCAATTTCGTAATTAATCTGAAAAATCGGGCAACCAAATTCTTAGTAAAATGACCATGAACTCCTCATAATATGTCTAAATTTGATGATTATTTTTGCTATGGCTCCGTAATTATGATACGGATCTTATGCTTCAACAAAACAGAAATTTGAGCTCATTTGCTTAATGTAGTACCATTTATGCTTGAAGAAACAACGTCGAAACATAAAAAAACGAGCGCAACACAATCCAAACATATCGGAAACTCATACGAGCCCCTCGGAATCACGTCCAAACATACCAATAAGTCCCATAACATAATACAGAGTTATTCAAGGCCTCAAAACACACATAACAACATCGAAATGACGAATCACACCTCAATCCAAAAATTAATGAACTTCAAACTTCCACAACCGATTACGAAACCCATCAAATCACGTCTGATTGACCTTAAATTTTGCACACAAGTTACATTTAGCGTTACGGGCTTGCTTCAACTTACGGAATTAAAATTCGACCCCGATATCAAAAAGTCCACTCTCGATCAAACTTTCCAAAAAATTCAACTTTCGCCATTTCGAGTTAAATTTAACTACGGACCTCCAAATCATAACCCAGACACATTCCTATGTCAAAAAGTTAACCAAGGGAGCTAATGGAACCATCAAAATTTTAATCCGATGTCAAATACTAAAAAGTCAAATTCGGTCAACTCTTTCAAATTTAAAGCTCCCTAGTTGAGAATCATTCTTCCAAATCAGTCCCGAATAACCTGAAAACCAAAATCGATGATTCACATAAGTCAATATACATCATATGGAGCTACTCACATCCGTAAATTACCAAGCGAAGTACAAATACTCAAAACGATCGGTTGGTCGTTACATCAAGATAGTTTTCTTTTTGTCAAACGACGGTTGTGGCGTTGCTATTATTGTGTTTGTTTTTCAATACAACTTCCTTTCAAGTGTCTTTACCCTGTGATTTGTTTCTTTTGCCAATTGACATGAAGTATTCCAAGAATAACTTGGAAGATCAAATATTTAAAACAACATTATCTTGTCAAATTGAAACACAAGAATCAATTATTAAAGGCATCAAGTCATCATTCTTTGTCCAAGTCATGTGGCCAAGTGTACTGCCACTTTCTTTTGAAATTAAGTTGATTCTTTTTAATTTACCCAGTGAAGATGATGATCCAACAAGAAACTCCTTTATGAGAAAAAGCTTTGTGACTGGTGATGCTTCTTCGATCAACAACAATGTTGTCAATAAACATCAGAAGGTGACATAAAAACAAAATTTTTATGTCGGCTTTTGACTACTTACATCGAACGTCATTAATCCATGCCGAAGTGGAAGTAGCGATTACAGTGAGGAAAACTACGAAAAAAGCCACATTTTTTAACAAATCGCATATTAGTCTCTCTCAACCATTAGGAAAAGATTTCTGCTTCGATTCTCCTCTCAATCAGCCATCTTAAAATGATTCGATCTTTAAATTCTATAAGATTTTTAATAACCCTGTATTCGAAACTAGAAAATCACATAAGCAAAGAAGCGTTTGTTCAATAAATAAAATATAAAATATTTTCGAGCCCACAAATTGCTTGTGCGTCCTTAAAGAATTTAATCCCCTCATTGTTACCCAATGTTTTGCATTAATTTTTCCCAGGATAGAACGGAATAACTATTCTGTCATAGCGGCACTACAAATCACAGGACTTCAGCGAACTCAACAAACGAAATAGATCACACTTGACACTTATGTTTATTTAAAAATAATGCAATAATATAGAAAAGATGAGAGAAGTTTTTAGATTTTCCATGTATGAAAGATGAGGCCAAGCCTCTAAGTTTCACTACCCAAAATTCATAATAGGTCGCGATAATCCTAATGCCACCATTAGGCAAGCCCATGAGTGAACCTACAATTGAATTACCCCTTTTTAACATTTAAAACAAAGTTTTCCTTTTCAAAAGAACGAAATAAGTAAGATCTAATGCGACCATACGCATTGTTTTTCCAATAAAATACCAGTGTGATAAATGCATCCACTGTCATGACAGTAATGATAAGCACATAAGTACATAAATACAAAAAGTCCCCTAAATCTGGTGCCACAAGTGCATGAGCAATCTAGAAAATATACAAAACTAATACAACTATTGTCTAAAAGGTAATAGACATAAATAATAAACGAGGTAGAGGGAGACTGCGGTGTTACAGATCATAGAAAGGCAAGCAGCTCACCACTAACTCTCCATAGAAGACCGGCTGTGTGCCCGCGTGACCACTGGTAGTACCTGTTTAAGTACTTGCACATTCAGTGCAAAAGTGTAGCGTGAGTATGGAAAATAATGCGTACCCAGTAAGAATCTAGTCTAACCTCGAAGAAGTAGTGACCAGGGTCGACTTGACACATACTAGAGGTCAAATAGTAATAGAAATACATAAAGTAGACATGGTGAGCGTACACCAAGTAGCAACGAAGCAAATAAAAGTAACTACAGTAATTCCACACATGAGTCTATATCAATCACTACACACGTCATAACTGGCCTTGAATGCGCTAACTCAACTGTTACCAAACCAAGTCGAATCTCAATTATTAAGCACAAAGCTGTCGAGGCGAATGACCCAATCCCATAGGAATAGTGGTACTCAATACTGCCGAGGCAAACAACCCGATCCCGTAAGAATAGTGTTACCAACATGTTGAGGCGAATGACCCAATCCTATAAGAGTATTGTCTCTACTACCGAGGCGAACGGTCCAATCCCATAAGAGCAGTGTTACCATACTGCCAAGGTGAACTGTCTGTTCCCATATGAGTAGAGAAATTTATCTCGCTCATGAAAACATATGTGAGACGAGAAGACACAGATCTATAGTTTACAAGGTAAAAGGCTAACGTATCTTTATTAAAATCTCCAATCTTAGTCATAATCAACAAAATGAATACATAAGATAGGCATAAATATCACAATTAGAGGCATGCTGTGAATTTAAGTATACTAGAACATATCATGTATATAGCTAAGTAGGAACTCTTGTCTCCTTGTGCGTACATAACTCCCTATAACAAGTAGAACAAAATAATTAATATATCTAAGGGGATAATTTCCCTCTAATAAGGTTAGTCAAGAGACTTACCTTGTTCCCAAGTTTACTTTCCAGTCCACAAATCACTCTAAAGGCCTCAAGTCGATGTCGATCAAATCCAAAACTATCCAAAATACAAACTAATCAATAATTATTCAAAAACTCATAATTTAACTATTAGAGTAGTTATCCAACCCAATGTGAAAGATTTCTAAAATTCACCCCGGGTCCACGTGCCCGAATTATAATAACTTTCGTAGATAAATGTTGTCCAAGGCCTCATGAACTCAAATACATAATTTATTCCCAATTCCACAACCAATTTCGTGGTGAAATCTCATTTTTCATTTATCAAAACCTAGGTTTCAACAAAATTCCACAATTTCCTTTTAATTTCATGCTAAATATACTCATAATCCGAGTATTTGACTTAAAAATTGATAGAGATCACTTACCTCTTGATGTTGATGAAATCTCTCACAAAATGCTCGAAATCGCCCAAGACCAAATGGAAAATGAGAGAAAAGAGACTAAGTCCCATATTAAAAATTAAGTCTGCCGAGTGATCCTTTCTTCGCGATTGCGGAAAATGCCTCGCGATCGCGAACGCCAAAAAAAACCATTGCGTAAAAACCTTCTTCGCATTCATGGCCCGGCATTCGCGTTCGCGATGCATCACTGCCCAGCCTTCTGCATTCGCGATCCCCAAGTCGCTTTTGCATAGGCCAGAGGCCTCCTGCCCAGTTTCCTCTATTTTCCCTATAGGTGTTTAACGGGTGGGCCATGCCGGGCTGGTCCGAGTTGAGAAAAAAGGTGACTAGTCGGTTTTCAATCCAGAAGGATTATTGGTTTTTTCAAATTGGGCTTAACGGGTCTAGGTCTATCCGAGTAAAAAAATGAGCCGGAAGAGTTGCGGGTCCAAAGAGCAGGGCCGAGCCGGGTTAGTGTTGTATTTTTTTGTACTTTGTATAACTATCGTAATTTATATTAATATAAAATAAAAATATAAAACAAAAAAATAACCATATAAAAAGAGTGTTTGAATAAAAGGATGCAAAGGCTTTAAAATCCTTATATTTGAAATTTTGAATATTTCGTTAAGAAATAAGTTTAAGATAATAGATTACAATGAAGATGGAAAAAAATTGTACTTATAATTTACATGTTATTTTTTTTATTTCAAATTTACAAATTAAAGTTTACATTTAACAACAACTAAATTAACAAAAAAAGAGTAAAACTAAATTTTTATTGCATAATAATACTTCAAATTAATCTAACAAACTAAAACATTAAGCATAAATACGTCTAATATTTTAAAATAACACAAATTGCCTCAAATCAACTTAAATGCGAATTTTTGGAGGACGCTCAAGACAACTCTTCATATGTCTCCTTAAATAGCATGTGCTCACCCACTTTAGACGAAGATTTAAGACTAGACCACTTTTGTACTTTACTTTGTGAACTTCTTTTTTTCTTCTACCACCTTAAAGTGTTCCCAAACATATGAGTACACTCTAGAAATACGCGGCATGATTTAACTTGAATTGAGAATTTGAGTTTGAGAAATGAGAAATAAATGAAGAAATGAAGGGGGGGGGGGGGGGG